>RJJA01000588.1:0-23976 GCA_003724045.1 Lepidurus arcticus | reverse complement strand
GGACCCCTTAGTTCAGGTCTGTAAAGGTAATTTGAAAAATGTGTATTCTGTGTCTGTTTTCATTACAAATAACTTCAGGCAAATACATGGCTTTGTTATCAATTTTGAATTATTGTGACCTGTGAAATAGGTAAGGATTTGTATCACGTTTAAAATATATACAAAGAGGTACTGTATAATCATGCGAACTTTTAGAGAATACAAAAGGTTTGGCTGTACGTGATCGTCAAATTTGTATAAATAAAAAAAATCTAAAAGGTATTCTAGGTAAATTATATGCACCTATATCTGCATACCGTCTTGATTCATATATATTAGTTATATAGATGTTCGACGCCCTATATATACGAGTATGACCGAATGGATAAGAAGCAAGCCTGGTGATCGAAAGGTCGCAGGTTCGAAGCCCAGTCGAGGCACTTTATTTCGTTGAAAAAACGAAATATTAAATGGCTCCCTTTCTATGTACCTCATGCATTCCCGGCGAGGTTCCTATTCCTAAATTCGAAATTGTGTAGCTTCGGCAGCATGAGCTCGAGGATCAGGAATAGGAGCTGGGAACAGGGGAAGGGGCGAGGCTTTCAATTTTTGACGCTTTTTGAAGGGGACCCCCTTGATACAACATTATTCCTTATGGAAAAAAGCTCTGAAAAAGCTTCCCCAGCTCGAAAAGGAGCTACGCCCCGTTTTTGGCCCAATCCACCAATAGGATTCGTCCTTTTTGGAGGCCACACCCACTTTTTTAGCGGATTTTATTAAAAATCTCACAAATTTTCGCTTTTGATTAAAAAAGGTCATGAGAGGTAGCGGATGGTCAAGGTTAGGTTCACTTTTATTTGATATTGGTACAAAAAACTAAGCAAATAAGGAATTCTGAGGGTAGCAAAACATTTCACTCGCATAATTTTTAAATTATGAGCCCACCACCCACAGTTGAATTCCTCTGGGCTCTTCCATATCTACCAGCCGGCGATGCAGTTGGTCAAAACGTAGCTGTTGTTTTATCACGCCGGTTTCCGTTTCACATCCTCCGTCAGCGACTAAAAAATAACGAAGAATATAGTGTAACAACCTATAAAACATTCGGTGTCGATTAAGAAAAGAAAACAAGACACTCACCTCTATTCGTTTCCACTCGCCCCCAAAGTTCAACTGCTTCATGGGCTAATCCTTGCGCGCGCTTGATAACCGACAGTAAGCGTAACCTTTTTTCAATTTGATGACTTTATTCGCTTCACAGGCCATATGCTCCTGATTAATTTTCAGAAGCACCGTTTCTAAGGTTCAAATTAAACAGAAAGCAAAGTGAGGATAACACAATTAGTTTGCGATTCAATCTATAAAATGTTTTCTAGAAGCTTACCGTGGATCTGAAGATTAAAGCAGTACCGACTAGTCCCTAAATTAAGGGCTTCTTGATTGACTGGTCAGATCTTCTCCTTCATTTCGCCACCGAAAACTTCAACAAAAGAGATAAATGTAGCAATACGCACGAAATCGATTAATTAATAGCATGTTCAAAACTTACATTAAGTGTAAAGGCCCACAAACACATCCGCAAACTGCGGCGAAGAGGAAAGAACTCAAAACGAGTGGAAAACAGAAAACGAATGATAAGCACTTCACTTTTGAGAGGGATAAAACTTGGTCCAGAACCGCGTTTGTAGACTTCCGGTGACAATAAAAAACAACACAAGTTGCACACATTTGAGACCTTGGCCAAATCGACTTGACTTTTTCATGCCCGGTTCGGAACATCGTATGAACGGCGCAACACCTAATTCTCCTCCCCCACCTCCTTTCGACAGCTTCCACCCACTTTAGTCGATCAACGTTACCAAAGATTCTCACCGACTTGGAAAGAAAAGTGTTATCTTTTACCTCGACCTCGCAAACACTCATCCAAAAGTTGACTGTCTTCGGCAGACAATCTTGAAAATACCCCGGAAAGGAAGGAAGCTCGCCAAATGACCCACACGAAGCAACGGTCTAGATAAGAAAAAGATAAACTTAATAAGTGAAGTAATTTGTTCAGTGGATAATAACGAGCCAAGCTGAAGTTCGATGAACGGGGCGGTTGAGGGAAAGAAACACTTAACACTTTAAACGCGCACTTGAATTTGTCAGACGTTTTCGAATATAACAGTTCATTCGATTGACAACTCACTCTTTTTTATAAAGCTAGCCACTGGCTTCAATAACACCACTGGTCCAAATCACGTCCGCACTGACAGCTTGCTAGGAAGCAACTGTCCACGTCCAGATTGTAAAGTTTTTCTCCCCTGCCGTGGGCTAAAATAGGCAGCACAATTTGCCAATAAAACTATGTACTTTCAGAACAAGATTTCTCGAAAACGGCTGGTCAGATTCCAAAACTTTCTAAAGCAAAAATTTTCTTTGGTTAGCTTTATAGGTACAACACAAAGTATACGATTCGTTTTACTTAGGTTGTGAAGATATGAAGTTCTAAGTTGACGGAACTAACTTGTTTTAAAACCCCTTTGATGTAGTCGGTGTTACGGTCTTTATTGACATGCCCATAACAAACCTGGTGAGCAATGAGGAGCCTCCTGAGGCACGCCTCAGCGCCACTCACGGCTACATCAGATATACCTGGCGGGAATTCTGACCCGTCTCCCTTTCCGGGTATACTGTTCCACGACAGCAGCTAGTGCACAACCGAAGGACAGATTTGTAGGTAACGTATTTCTCATAGTTCCAACTTCCTTTACATATTGCTAATTAACTGCTCATTAGAATTTCATGAAATGCACTGGTTTTCTCAAAAACGTGTTCCGAAATTCCCCATAGTTTTGTCCTCTCGGGGCTTCCATTAGCTAAGGTATACGGGAGCGGACTTGCCCAGCTAATAATACACACTAATTTCACTTTAATCTCAGGGTTGTGAAACTGGAGAACCTGTTGTGTTGCCTATTTCCTAAGAGCGCTTCTAGTGGCCAAAGCAGGAAACGTGTAGTTCATCTTCTCCGCAAAGGCACCATTTAGCCGTTTCAAACAAGAGATTTTTGAGTTGTCAATTCACACTTTAACAAGAACCTCATTGTTGATACGAAAAAGAGCATGGAATCCTTGGGAATAGAGAAGTGGTTGAATCAACAGTGCAGAACATTAGGTATTTAATAATAGCAAATAGGTAGAAGAAGAACTCGCTTTCCATGTTCTTTCACCCTTTGCTGTAAATTAAATATCAAATTATTCGTAGGCATTACCGATCCATCGGACGTCCAGAAAAACTGTATTCCTGCCATTCTGGAAGGACGCGACTGCATCGGGTGTGCCCAGACTGGAAGTGGCAAAACCTTCGCCTTTGCTTTACCTGTGGTTCAAAAGTTATCAGCGAATCCGTATGGTGTATTTTGTCTGGTCTTAACACCCACGCGAGAATTAGCATTCCAGGTAATAGTTTTCGCACACTCGAGTACCTTTTGCTCCGAGTTCTAACAGGTCCAACGTGTTTGCAGATTGGGGATCAGTTCAACGTGATAGGGAAACCTCTAAATTTGCGAGTAGCTGTCATTGTTGGCGGCATGGACAGCATTAGACAAGGAAAGGACTTGGCTCAACAACCACATATAGTAGTCGCTACTCCGGGAAGGTAAATCTATTGATACGTGTTAAATCCGATGCTTAATTATCTTACTTGTTTGTGTTTACGTTAGGTTGCAAGACCTGTTGGAAACTTCTGGCAATTTTTGCTTGCAAAGACTAAAGTTTTTGATCTTAGATGAAGCAGACCGGCTTCTAGAAGGGAATTTTGATGAACAGGTATACTAATGTCAAGTTGTCAAGCAATTGCAAGGTTTTAGTGTCTATGACTAATTATCATAAATCCACGACTAGCTTCAAAGTATATTTGCTATGCTGCCCCGGCAAAGGCAAACCCTTTTGTTTAGCGCCACTCTTACGGATACATTACGGAAAATGAAGGAAGTTGGATTGAACAACGTAAGCAATAATTCGTGTTCATTTTTAATTTTTCTAAACGACCTTCTGTTATTGTTTATTATTAATATCTAGCCATTTTATTGGGAGCAATCGCCTAGCTCAGCAGTCGATACGTTGAGCCAGTCTTATATCCTTACACCAGTCAACATGAAAGATGGATACTTGGTGCACCTTATAAAAGAGTTCCGAGCTTCTAATCTCAAAGCCTCCGTTATGGTATTTACGGACACGTGCAAGTAGAATGCCACTGAAACCGTTGTGCTGCTGCTCGTTTCAAGCTTTTTTTCCTCCCAATTTGTTATAGGAGTTGTCAAGTACTTAGTATGACGTTTGCAGAATTGGGGTATTCTTGCGTACCAATTCACTCCATGATGTCCCAGAAAGCTCGCTTAACAGCATTGGCCAAGTTCAAGTCCAATCAGATTAGAATTCTAATCGCTACGGACGTTGCTAGTAGAGGTAAATGTTGTTCTATTTCCTACTGGTCAACCAATAAATTATTGACCTTGGCGGCGCTGTAGGTCTCGACATTCCGACGTGTCAACTGGTCGTCAATCATAATGTACCCAGCGTACCTAAGGATTATGTTCATCGTGTGGGTCGAACAGCACGCGCAGGCCGAGGAGGAACGGCCTTAACCCTTATGACTCCACATGAAGTTAAATTAATCCACGCCATTGAAGCTCGGATAGGAAAGCGTTTGTCAGAGTATACCGTTAAAGGTAAAAATAAAAATAGAATGGGTGATAAAATTTTTATCAACCATTCTTAACTGTTTTTTTTTAGGGGGGGGGGGGTTTGGAAAGTGTTTTCTACTCTTAAATTCTTCGTATTTTTAGAAAGTGAAGTGGCTAAGATTGTCACCGAAGTGATGGTAATCAAACGAGAGCAATTGATCAAGCTTGAGGAAACTGAATTCGATGAGCGACGCGAAATTAACAAGCGAAAGAAACGCCTGCGAGAAGATGAAGACTCGGCTTTGGAAGCAAAACAACAGCGTAAATAATCAAACTCGGTTCACTGTATTTTCTCATCCGCGTACGTTGAAAATAGTAAAAAAATGATTGGGGCCACAACTTATCGTTAGGAAATAGTCAGCAAGCTTAGTAACTTTTCCTTTTCCTTGGTGTAATTAGCTAGATACGGGTTCGGTCTATGAGAAAAACCCGAATTAGCAGGTGGCTCAAGGGATGAGCTTCCTTTCTTTAAAAGTCTAATTTCACCTGACAAGAAACTCGTGCAAGACATTCACTGTGTCCTTGTTGAAGTAATGTTGCTGGGCCACGTATTCCAAGACCAAAAATGCGCTGCCTAAGGACCAGGCCAGTTTGAAGCTTTTGTCTTCACTCTTTTAACCGAGTTAATTTTAATTACTACGTCATTAACCATATGCAGTGTTTCTTAGCAATTTTATGTTTACCTTGATCAGTCCCAGGTGAACCAGCAGGATATTGGTGAAGAAAGCTACTTTCCCTTTCTTGACGGCTAGTTCAAAAGCAGCCTTCATACAGGTATTTCCAGTCAGTTGTGCTGCTTCCACATCAGCTGGGGCGGAATCCACACTCGCAGTGGAGGCGATCTTCATCGCTGCTTCAATCAACAATCGGAGCCCCTCATCTTCTTCAACTCCAAGGCTCTAATGGATCAATTCCTAAGTCTTTACGTCTAAGACAAAAATGGAAGCCAAACCTCAATGGAAGCGACAATTGACGACCCAGCGGCTGCTCCCAGGTATCGTAACTTGCCAATGGTGGGGTCCTTGACAAATTCTTGCGGAGTGCACTGGAGTTACGAGAGAGATGAACACGTTATTAATAAATTCTAAAGTACAGTTATTGTTGTATAGTTTATACGTTCTCGCTGGTCTCGGATAAACTACCATTCAACTTCAATTGCTCCAACGCTGAAGCACTTTCGTCCTCGAATTCCTCTTCGTCGCTCTCGTCTTCACTGCAAATGGCATCGTATTAGTAACAAGATTGCGGATAATGGTTTTTAAACCTTAAACTCGAAAGGGCGTCCTGCAAGCCCATATCCTTCAATGTACTGACGACTGTATCGCAGCCACGTGTACCCAGTTGGTTTCCATTCAAATCCAACACTTTGAGGTTCTTCTTGTCACGAAGAACGTTCGCTACGCGTAGTGCTCCTTTGACGTCGATTTCATTGGATCCCAGATGAAGCTCCTAAGTACAGACGGCAGACTTTGTGCTTTAGAAGTAGTGAAAAACTTCCTTTTACCTGAAGATTTTCCTGTCCGTGGCTTAAAGCGTCGGCCAATAGCATGGCTCCTTGTCGTTTCAACAAGCAGTCACCAAAATTCAAGACTTGGATATTCTTTAGGCCCTTTAAAGCAGCCCCCATGGCAGCCGCTCCCTTTTCCGTGAAGGTATTATCATTTAGGTTGATGATCCGCAAGTTCTTGTTGCATTCAAATGCTTGGGACAGGGCAGTGATGCCTGGGTAGTAGATACCATTTTGAGGCATGGCCACGTGTTCCAATGTCCCTGCTGCCTATAAAACAGTACATGATTTTTGGCTTTCTATAGAGAGAATGAACAACATAAACGAAATAAGAAAAAGATACCTTGAAAAAGGCAGACAGAGCTGTAGCTGCTTCATTTTCCAACCGATTTCTCCCACAAATGAAAACGCGTAGGCTCATTGGTTGACCATGGGCTTTACTAGCCTCCAAACCTTCCATCAGTGTTTTCGCTAGCATCTGCAACACGATTTTAAGAAATCCAATTCATACATAATTACTCGACTGAGAACACCCAAACATTTACCTTTCCGCCCGTGATGCCCAATCCATTATTGTTTAATCTTAGTTCTTGCAGAGAATAGCAAACGGGGCTTTTCAAGAGCCCCACGACACCTTCTATTCCAACTGGTCCAAAGGCATTGTCGCTTAGGTCTAATTCAACGAGCCGAGCTTTAGCTAGTATCAATCCAGAACTTAAGAACGTCTAAAAACGAGCGTGCATTGTGAATGGCAGCAAAATGGATTCTCAGATGTTACCAATGCTTGTGGAATCTCATTTTTCATACGACCAGTGAATAAATCTTTCCATAGAGCTTTCGACAGAAAAGGCTGGGACTCGAGGCACTTGGCAATGGCTTTGGCAGCCTCAACTCCTAGAGTATTTCCTTCCAAGTTGAGGCAGACGAGCTTCTTACATGCCGTTATGGCATCAGTTATTGGTTTGGCTAGACAGAAACAAGGGGAAAATTAAGAGAAGACAATAATTTAATTTTCCAAGAAACCGTAAATATATTCCCAGGCTCACCAGGTCAAAATTCCGTTTTTAGAAAGAAGGGTATTTATTCTTTATAAGAAAAAGTACTTACCCGAGCTTTCATTGTCAAGTTTAAGTGCTCTCCCACTAAAGTCAACAGTATCAACATTATTTTCACTTTTATCACGTAAACTAAGAGATGCCAAATCAACACTTCCCATATTTACGTCACTTTGCATTCAAAGTTTTAAACACAAGCGAAAAACAGCAACAACGTGCTTGTTCGGTTTTAGTAACAAAACCCAGGTGGGGTAACGGGCGCAATATTGGATGTCCACTGTGTAGGAAGGCGGGAAAGCTGAAGCAACCCCCTGTAGAAACGCCAGTTGCTTCCTAACATGGGCGGATCAGATCCAAAAACGATCCGGATCGGATCTTGATCCGTGGCCCGATGCACGGGTAGCGATCCATGATCCAAAATTTCAGATACGTCGCGACGGATCGTGATCCGTAGCCATGGATCGCGATCCGTGAGTCCATAGATCCGAGATCCGTGAACCAAAGATCCAAGAGGCAAGACCCGAGAACCGTTCATCGCACAGGGCTTGTTCACACAGACCACTTTAAGGACATTTAGTCTGTAGAGTGGGTCTATGGCTTATGACCTTAGACGACGAGTCTGAAAGCACCTTTAAACTACACGAAGAAGAGAAGGAATTGTCGATGGTGGCGAAAGAAGAATGCGACCCAGCAATGTTGTATACGCATAGCAAGTTTCGTTAAGTAGAGGCATTGCTATCAACAGCAAAAGACAAGACTTGTTCGTGAGACCGCAACGTCATCTGCAATTTTTTCTTGTAACGTCACTTTTTGTCTACTTGCTCTGAAATGAATTTGTAAATACGCAAACGTGAAAAGCTCTTTCATTTGTATATTTGCGACTTATTACTTTGCTAGCTTTATTGGCAACTTCGGAGTACTATAAATGCATCTTTATTAGCAGTCTTCGAACTCTACCGCAAAATCCGTGGCAGTTTTAGCTGTCGGCCGGTCCGCCGAATTCGTTATCCGCATCAAAAATGAGTCCAGTTGTCGCAGAGATAGGGAATTATGTAGCGTTTCTAAGGGTCGTATGGTTGGTACTCCATTGAAACCTTCTAAAGCATACATTTCAATCGTTTCATAACTGATACTAGCCTTACCTGTCAAAGAACACGCGACAGGCAAAACAGCAGATAGTTCCGGAGCCGAAGAAGAACCACTAATTACTGCCGTACTGAACAACATACTACCCGTTAATGTACCTAGAAAGAGTTAAAACTTTAGCCCAAAAAATCCATTCACCGTCTTCATTTACCATTTATGCTCATTCGGTCCGCTAGAAACCGCCCACTGGGGTCCGGTGAACTCGATAAATAATAATTCAGATGTGTCGCTATCGAATGGCGGTGTCGCAGTGAAAAATCTGTACAAAAGAAATTCACCTAATTAGTTAAACTATATGAGTGGACTCTTAACAAGAGAAAGTCCCCCAATTACCTTTCGCATTTCGCATCTCATCAATCCCCTCACCATTCGATTCCAGGGATTTTGGACGAACGTCTTTATTGCTCCCAGTCCCTGTATCGCGTCCCAAATTATCACATGTTAACTCGGGTGCCAACACCTTCGTTTGCCATAACGGCTCACCGCTACGCGCTAATTCGCGCGATCCAGACATGATCAGCAACTCATTGTAATCCGGCCTACGGAACACAAAGTAAAAGTTTCAATGAAATATCCCAGTCGCGCCGATTATTTACTTTCCATTCTTAGAACTAGGCATGCACATTACCTAATTGTAATAGGACTTGAGACAGGCGTAAGATTTTCCCATTCGGACTACCAAGAATAAACAACAGTAAGCAAAATACATTACTAAGATAATTACAATAACATTAGCGAATTGAGTTGCGCTATGACTTACAGCTGATTCTACGTCTTCTGACCGATTTTCTGGTCGTGTTTGACGAGTGAATTATAAAATCTTACCTTTTCGGGAATACTTTCCCCTGTACGAGTAAATTCATCTTCACTGATGGCGTCCTCCTCTTCATTGATCGGGGAGGGTCGATTGGACGTCCCGTGAAAGCAGTCACTGTCAGCCAGTCCATTTACCTTTGAAAAATACAATGGATCTGTTACATGAGTAGTGTATAAATATGTTATCAGTCAAAGAGATTGATTGTAAAATTAAAATATACCGGATCGCTTCCTCGCTGAGGTCGGAATCCTGGACCTGGTGGTAGATTTTTATGCACGCAGCAATTAACACCCGGACTGAAATGAAGCTCGACATGAAACCTAGGGGGGGAAAAAAATAGAGATAATCTATTTGCTTGCTCGGAAATATTGTACCGGTCTTCAGAAGTGGACGGCTTGGTGGGATCTTCGTAGAGCATGATGACAATCTGGGCCATGTAATTTAATTCGGAAATGGCAGAAACGTACTCCAACGCTCTGCGCCACTCCTCATCCACGCGGCAGCCCTCCTTTTTGAAAACGCCAAAACACGGTTAGTACTCGATAAAAACAGAAAACATACGCTAAAAAAAGAGAAAGAAACTCACGCTTACATCCACTAATCCGCCGTACCGAAGCATGGTAAGCAAGGAATGGACATGGGATTCCGAGGTAAAGTACAATCTGGTCCTCACGTGCCTTCCTGGACTGGAAACTCCATGCGAGTAGTAAGGATTCAAGCGATTCATGCTTTCGGCGTCACCGGAGGCTTCCTGCACATGACTCAGCAAGTCGGACCTGATTTTCTTGAGCAAAGGCGTGCAGATGCCTTGGCCGATAGTCACCTTCTCGGTTTCGGTCAATCCGTATTCTTGGGGGATGATGACGTCAGCTAAGGCTTTGGCCGAAAGGTACAGTTCTTCCGCATGGGTGAACTGCAAGGCGTGGGCATTGTGCTGGATGTCGTACTTGATGCAATCATAAATATCAGGAATTTTCGACATGTCAAACCCCGCTTCATGCTGCTTGAAATCCTTTTCCAGTTTGTTCCAGCGTCTGGCCATAAGCTCCCAAGTTTCTCCGTGGTATAAGTTGATATCTAGAAAAAGATACGCTTATTGTAACCAAGAGCAAGATTGATTTAACTCCTAACGAACACTTTCCTCCTTCCTTTGTCTTTTCACCTTTAGCTTTGCAACTATGCTGTCTAGTATTGATCTGCTCCATCAACTGGCCGATTAAGGTATGGACGTGCTCGCAGCAGCGTACAGGATTCTTGATAAAATCCAGTGCTGTCGTGATCGACCTGGCTCCACAAGGGTTAATCTGGGCGCAATCTTCTGGCGTTAATTCGCGATCTTGCCGCATGAGATCGTGCAACCGGGATTTAACGCTTCAAACACGGGAGAAAAGCAAAACTATAGGCTTTCTTATTTTAATATAAAGTTGCTTTACATATTTTGGTACTTGCTAGACTCGCAATCGTTATCCAGCAGTCCATTCGTGTTGGCACTCTTGACCATTTGAACCAAAATGGGCGTCAGTTCCCCTTCTAAGGCTAAAAGGCCTTTGGCAAAGGCTGCAGCCGTCATCTGTACACGTCCTTCATCCGAAGCGTAGATTTTCAAGTCGTGTCGGTACGTGGAATGGAGTCGAAGCAATCCTAGTCCTTGGTTGCCAGCATAGTCTCCTAATTATATATGTTCTTTCATCATAAAAATTGCTAGAAAGAACTCGTATCTTACAATTCTAGAATTAGTATCCAATTATCTAGAGTTAGTGTCCAAGAACTAGTATCTTACCCCATCAATGCTACTTTGCTTAATTCTATTTCGCTTTTCTTCGTTTAATATGAGTTATAAATTATATTGGAACGTACCTTGACCTCCTGGGTACATGCAGCGGAAGATTCGACCGAGTTCTTCGGCTTGAACGCGTCCCGCAGGGGTCAGTTCCCCTCCCCATTTCAAAATTAGTAGGACGGACGGTTCTTTAGGAATTTCTACACACAAAATACGGAAAAAACATTTCAACTGAAATATACATAAAAATAAATGAAGCGCAAATGACTTACCGTCTTCACTGGAGGAATTCCGTGGTCTCCCTTTGGGCTGGTATTTTAGCTGAACTTTGCGATTGATACCAGAAAAGTGGCCATGCCTGTTTCATCGAAGAAAAAGTCGACTAGTTAGTTGCAGACTTATCCTAAAACCTAAACTAAAACCAAACTTGCATTTCCAAGACGCTCTTCAGCTGCTCAAGCTTGACCTTCTTTTCCTCAGTCGCTGGATCAGCTGTTTTAGCTTCAATCTCGGAAAGTAAAGCTCTGGCAATGTCCAGTACTTCTTGCAGATGCTTGGGCTGTTTGAACTTGACGTGATTATCAGCTGCACCTGGAGTATTGTGTTGCTCATACAGGGCGAAGAAGCGCGGATGCCGCACTTCCATCTTCATTTTCTGCTTGGGAGTTCGATCTCCATGACGAATAACTCCGACTACGCAACGCAGCTCCATCCTGGAACACCATTAAGAGTCATTTAAAAAAAAATACAATCCGGTACAGACATTAGAAATAAGAGGTTGAGACCCAAAAGAAAACTAAAGATACTCTATCCAAATTCGTTACATTTTCCCAAAAGTTGTGGGTACGATAGGCGGATCATCTAATTGGAAAGGCATGAACCAAGGAATATGGAGCGTGGGAGCCAATTCCCTCAGAATCATATTTCCTAAAATCCTGGCGCAGTCGTCGTAATACTTGTTCGAGTTCTTCACAAAGCTGAAGCCGTTGACGTCACATACGTAGGATTTCCCATTGGCCCTTTTAAAGAGAGTTATGTACTCTTCCACAGAATTCCTGGCATACAATCTGCCATATTAAAGAAAAATTCTTCACCTTAGCAAGTCGAAACCGCAAACAGTTTGCTGGAAAGCCAAGCACACTTTGCGGGCAATCAGTTTCTCCGTATTGGATAATATCACAGGATAACGTATTTCTTTGCCTTGGGAATCCCGCTCGACTTTTCCATCTAACGCAGGGGATTTTCGGGCTTCGGCATGGGCATAATCTGGTCCGACAGTGTACACTTTGACGTCCGTACCATCCGTGGGCATAAAATCTTCATAGACGTACGATCCAGACTTGCGAACGCGCGATTCGGGAGAGTAAACGCTACTCCTGCTCCCTACCTACAAAGCATATTTCGGATGTTAAAAAACTGCTCCACAAGGCTTTTTTCGCCTAAATATGTGTCTGAAAGATTTTCAAAATCGCAGCTCACTTTACGGAACAAACGTTGTGATCCACCACCAGCCGATGTGGGATAGTAAATATAGATGTTGTGGTCTTCGGCCGAGACTGGTTTCTCCACAAAGGGTTTGTTGAACAGCACACCATGAATTTCGACATGATCCTCACATTCAACAAACTCGTGATCTAAAATTTACGATTTCTTAAATAAAATTAAGAAAAGATGTGCTAAAGAGAGACATATACCTCGTGGGTTGGAAGAATCTCGGTTAAGCACCGCAAACCTGGGAATTTCAATCCCTTCTGCTTGCAGTATGGCGTACACTTCCCGGCGGTCCTATCACAGAGCTAGTACGTTAGTTTTCTTGGCCACGGCTCCGCGCTTACTTGTATTACAAACTGCATCGGCAAATTGTTGATGACGAACGGCTGGCGCAAGTTGGCATAGGCGACGGCCTTGTCGAGGGGAAATCCCTTCGAGTGGAAAGAGATGAGGCAATCGCAGACCGGCCAGTCTTCGATGGAACACTAAAAACAGAACGGTTTAAAACAACGCTGCTTTACTTCTATTAACCAACGGTGTATATACGTTCAAAATGACGTCTTCCTGAAAAACCACGGTCTTAATATACTCAAATTCCTCCAAGCGCGAGAGGATTTCCTTCATGGGCCTCGAACGTGACTTCTTGTTCATCGCACAGACCCCAACAACGACTTGTTTGCTTTTCCCTTCCTGCTCCATATTGCGACATAAAGTACACGGCGAATTCTGTGAAGAACAGACAAAGCCCGGTGCTATTGCGACGACACATGACGTGTAACGAAGACGTTCAGCTATTGCTACGTCAGGTATAGTTTCAACGAGTCTGATTTTTGAAGTAAGCTTAACTGAAACTTAACCTGACCTAGATCTAACCGAATACTTCACATCGAGTTCATGCTTATACTATCCTGGTATAGCAATAGCCAAACATGTTTGTTTTGCATAGCTTCGATCAAAGACAAAACAGATCGACTTAAAAAGTCTCCTCACGCAGCAAATCTACAATAAATTTTTCAATATCGCTGATCGTATACGAACATACCGGCCTTGGGTGCCACAGCCTGCACTTGAGATCACAATCCTCTCCTATGTAAAACTGCGCTCTCGAATCTGTAAAATTGGCCTGTGACTGCTCTTCAGACATAGCATGTACGATTACGGTATCTTCCCTGAAAATAATCATAAATAATGATAATAAAAATCCAACGGACTACGGAATGCTTTCTACGAACCAGGACTTTTTATGCCAGCAGGGTTTCTTTGACTTATGTTTTGGATTTCTTCGTCAAGAATTACATAGTTTAAACTAATTAAAGGATTCCTGACAAGTTTTCAGAAAACGCACCGACTAATTGTAATTGTTTTGGCCGCTATAAATATAAACAATTCAGTACATGGACCTGACGCATGGTGATCATTTCGGTCATTGCAGAAACAAATCACGGATGGCGACACCTTAACATTAATAAGAAGCGCGGTTAATTTCCGAGGCTTGTTCTTCTTTATCTAATTTATTCTTTCTGCATATGTCAAGTACGGGGCGTGATTAATTTTTGTTTTGCTTTAATAATTGGTTGATTTATAGAATGACAGGTCTCAAACAATAAATATTGTCCTGTTCATTGAATCACCGTTGCTTCTCAGAAGGAAGATAGCGGCTCTTCAATCATAACGGTCTATGAGACTTCAAAAACTGGAAAAAACAGCTTCCCTTTTCGCGCCACGTGAAAGTGAAGCAAAAAAATTTGGTTTGGAACTTGCCATTTTTGGTATTGGTTGCTGTGACTTGTCTTGTGAGCAATAATGCCTGCTACAAATTCAGGTATTCCGGGTCCACTCCAGCATGTGTTATTTGAAGTGTCCTCGTATGTTTGTAGGAAAACTAATGTTGGGTTGATTCTTTAGGTCATTCAAACGAAGATTGTGGCATTCGCGATGTATGGGCTTACAATTTGGACGAGGAGTTCCGAATAATACGAAGGGTTATAATGGGTTACAACTACGTGGCTATGGTAAACGATACAACTCTTCTCTGTCAAAGCTCGAATTCAATAGTTTTATTTCCTAACTAACGTCTTTTTCTAGGACACAGAATTTCCGGGCGTTGTTGCTAGGCCTATTGGTGAATTCCGCAGCTCAGCAGATTACCAATATCAACTTCTGCGATGTAATGTGGACCTCCTGAAGATTATACAGCTAGGATTAAGCTTTCTGGATAAAAACGGTAAATCGCCACCTGGTTATTCTACATGGCAGTTCAACTTTAAGTTTAATCTGACGTAAGCCTTTGTTTTAAAGAATAAAGCTTGTTACTTCCAAATTTTTCTTTTTGTAGTGAAGATATGTATGCTCAAGACAGCATAGATCTGCTGCAGAATTCCGGCCTTCAGTTTAAGAAACACGAAGACGAAGGAATTGACCCTTTGGATTTCGCCGAGCTGCTTATGACTTCTGGCATAGTGTTAATGGATAACGTAAAGTGGCTATCATTCCACAGGTAAGCTTATTTTCTTACGTAAAAACTACTTTCTTTTTTTGGGGGTATCATTTCTGCTACTCTTGACTCCTTTACATGACCAGTTAAGTATTATTTTGTTGTGAAACTTCATAGTGGCTACGATTTTGGCTATCTGCTAAAGCTCTTAACAGATCAGAATCTCCCACAAGAAGAAGGAGATTTCTTTGAATTACTCAAGATCTATTTCCCTACCATTTACGACGTTAAAGTAAGTTCACTAGTAATAAAAACATGCATTAATCAGAAGTTGTTCCTAGTATCTTATGAAGAGCTGCAAGAACCTAAAAGGAGGACTGCAAGAAGTTGCTGAGCAACTAGAGCTTGAAAGAGTGGGACCACAGCATCAAGCTGGTTCGGATTCCTTGCTAACAGGCATGGCTTTTTTTAAAATGAGAGAGGTAAGCGGGCAGCGTTACAAGGAATTATATTTATGGATTTGCTTTATTTCTTCAGATGTTTTTCGAGGACAACATTGACGACGCCAAGTATTGCGGTCACTTGTACGGATTGGGCACATCCTTTGTGGTGAATGGCAACAGTTTTCACGAGAATGGCGACAACAACTCCTCCTGATCACGACGTTTTATGTGTAACACATGGCAGATGACATGTTTTAAATTCATTGGAAAGTAAAGAAAAACGGAAAGAAAGAACCCCAAGCTTGTTTTGCAAATGTACAATGATGATCATACATTCTTTTTAGGTACCATTTGTGAATAAATACTGTTAATTTATTGCTTCCACTCTTGGTTTGCAGGATTCCTTGTACTGGGGTTCTTTCGACTTTCGACCTTTGCAAATCTCGCACATGGCTATTAGATTCTGTAGCTTCTGTTAAGTAACGTGCTCAGATGGTCGGAGAATTCCTGCTCTATCACTGCTTGCAAGGATTCAAAGATTCGGCGGCCCAGGAACACTGAGAAGGGCTTCGTATTTGTAATAAAATCAGAATTTCCGATAAGGTTCGAAAACTGTGCCGCGATAGCAGCGTACGTGGTGTTAAAACAAGGTCCTTCGATCGCAATCGTCTTAGTTCCTGAAGCCCGTAAAGCCAAAGGAATTAACACGAAATGGAATTGTATTCTAAAATGTTAGAAGACGTCCATACCATTAACATCGTTGACGTCGT
Source organism: Lepidurus arcticus (assembly GCA_003724045.1). NCBI lineage: Eukaryota > Metazoa > Arthropoda > Branchiopoda > Notostraca > Triopsidae > Lepidurus > Lepidurus arcticus. The sequence goes on along the minus strand of RJJA01000588.1, from coordinate 7,830 downwards.
TGATTCGGCAGTTGGCTTCTGTTATCATATAATGTAGGGCCAGCTTCATTTCTCCACCACCAGCTATTGCATCGTAAGAACTACTTTTTCCGTCAAGCTTGAAATTTCCGCGTACTTTTAGGTAAGGGAAATGAAATCGTACTGTCATGGCCCTCTCGTCCATTCTTTTATTTACACCCAGTACTTGGTAGGCGGATAACCGTTCTACAATTACATCTCTATAATGGGAATATTCAGAGTAGAATACGTATGCCTAAATTTTACAAATTTACTTAGCATCGAAATGGAAAAGTAAGTTGCCTTCTTCAAAGGAAGTCAAGATTGACCCAACTCTTAGCGGATCAAGAAGACGAACGTCTGAAGGTTGGAAGAAGTTTTTCCTTCCAAGATTGCTGAACATCTGCAAAAACACAAAATGTGAGAACGTTTGAATGGTGTCTTCTAAATAAAAAAAATTCCCACCTGCTTTATCCAGCTTTCTTCGCTTTCATCGATTGTGTTGCTTGAGCTAAGCGGAAAACTCTTTTTATTTTGTACGCAACCTGTCGAAAAAAGAATTACGTAGAACGTTCGCACCAGAAAGAATAGGACGTCTTGAGTTGAAACCATATTCAATAGAAATGGCTTAAAAGAAAACTATCAAGTTTAGAAGAGAATTTTAGACATGTACGTTCGAATCTGCGTGCATAATATAATCTGGATTTAGCCATATTGCAATATTCCCATGGAAATCAAAGATAAGCAGGAGCTGATGCCTATGTTGAAACTAAAATAAACTTGATTATGTTTTGGAAATCAGGCTTATTTTAATTTAGCTTTTCCCACCTATAACTCAAATATTTATTACTATTATTTAGAGAAACTTAGGCATTTTAAGCAGCATTGAAATGTAAACCTTTTTACGGATCACGCTGAATTTATGAAATTCAAATTCGTTGAACAATTAGCAGGAGATGGCGCCCTTTAGGTAAATGTCGTAGGGTTACATCCATGAGCACGTCACTCCTTTACAGCAACTTCTTATCTGTTTCTATGGAAACAGTCTTGTAATTTATAGGAACTCCCATCAGATTATAAATATTGATGTCAAAATCTTCAGTATAGTGTAATAATGAGAACTATTTAATTAAATATACCTAGTACATCTTTCAAAGTTGCCCCAAAATGGAATGGAAGAACGCAGAAGAAGCCATGAGTGCATTAGCAACAAAGCAAGTTTCACATATGCTCCAAAGGCAGGACCAGCTCGAAAAGGTACCGCTCACTTAATAATTTAGTAACTCCCACAAATGGAACCAAATTTTGATTGTCTCATTTAAACTTTCACGTGTTGTTATAGCTGGATCACCATAAGAAGCGTATGGTACAGAAAAAAGCTTCTATGGAGGCTTTACTCAAGACTGTTGTGCAAAGTCAGATTGAAAGCGTTCGCACTGGTTTGCAAAATCTGCAATCGGCCTTGGCGGATGTCAAACATGTTAAACCACGGTACACAGCAAATAGAATGGCTTAAAAACGACCACTAATACATTTACAAATTATTTGCCTTACTTGGTTCACTTCTGTCCCCGGTAGATTAGAAAACCTGCACTCTTCTTTGTATCCTGTAGCAACCTACGTCCAATCCTTTCAGGACGTTAGACAAGAATATTTCCGGCATTCCCAGTACGCTGCTGCCATGGATAATATGAAACAGTTGTTCGCAGTACCCGAGAGTGTCTCGAAAACCCATGCTTGGATTAACGATGGACAGTTGCTTCACGCCCATCAGAGTTTAATGGATTTGGAACAAGCTCGCGACGCCTTGTTGTTCGAGTTGCATCGGACGCCAGTCAAAAATAGTTCGGAAGCCGAACTCAACGCTAATCAAATAGCTCTGATGACGTACTTTGTGGATGTTGAGAAGTTAGGTGCTGATCTGGCCAAGCAACTCTGGCTGATCATGAAACGAGCTTTAAACGCGGTTCGCAAGGAGCCCCATGGCGTTGTTACTGCTCTCCGAATTATCGAAAGAGAAGAGCAAGCGGATGCCTTTGCTTTGGAAGTAAAGAAAATCCCTGACATGCAGCGTTTAAAGGATATTAACCCCTTTTCTATTGCTTCCAATCTAGCGACAGGCCGTGACTGGCTTTACGCCTCCTGGACGACCTAAAATGTGGAAAGCCAAATGCTTGTCTGTCCTGGAAGAGTCGGTTGTTGAGCGGATTGAAGGAAACCAGTTTGAAGAGCGGTCTGACAGCAAATTGTGGTTGGTCCGGCACTTGGAAGTCACGAGACAGATTGTTTTGGAGGATTTGCGAGTGGTTCGAACCCTATGCGTTCCAGTCTTCCCGCCGCATTGGGATCCCATTGTCTTATTCATGGGAATGTATGAAAAAGTGCTGAAATCTCACGTACGTTACCTTTTGGTTGGGTTTTTAAAAATGCTCAAAATAGCCTTCGGTTAGTTATGTGAATTGTCAGCCGATGGTCTAGAGAGCAACGAGTACACCACGTTGCTGGCCTGGGCGCGCCATGTGTATCCCGGCAAAGACCTAATGGGGCACCCTGACCTAGGCCTCCAAAAGAGCCAAATTGCTCATTTATTGGATGCCAAGATTGAAGAACAGCTTGCTGTCAAGCATCTCAAGGTGAAAAAGAGGACCTGTTCTCTCTTATTTTAACCAAGTCCTCTTGCTATTCGATGCCTTTGGTCAGGATATGGGTAGCAACTATAACGAATGGCTGAAGAAGACTTTAGCCGCCGAAGCGCAAGATTGGCGAGAAGACGCAGAACCTGTTCGCGATTCCGAAGGCTATTTCCACACTGAAGCGCCTATTATCGTGTTCCAAATGGTGGAGCAGAACTTGCAAGTCGCAGCTACAGTTGGCAAAGATCTCGTCCGCCGAGTTTTGATTAAAAGCTTCGAAGAAATCATTGTCCATGGAGCTCTCTACAAGAACGCAGTTCAAGATTACAAGCTACGCTACTTTGAGGATCGTAGCCAGGTGGAAAAAAGCTCGTTTCTTTTGTAACCAATTAGGCTCATATTGAATTGTCTTTTCTAGATTCCTTATTTCGCGCAGTATATTATCGCCATTTTGAATAACTGCGACCGTTACGTAGAACTGGGATCTTCGCTAAGACAGCGCTACGATGGTGTAGATGACACTAGTGTGCTATACAACAAGTTGCAAGCTACCTTTCAAGTAAAACTGAATCTACACCACTAAAAGGAAGTCATTTATAGAGATTATTATTTCTTTTTTTCTTTTAGGAAATAAGGGACGACGCTGTTGGCTTTCTGCTGGAAGAAGCGTTCCTCGATTTGGAGCCCCATTTTACGGACGTCTGCACTCGGAAATGGTTGGGTTGCTCGACGTCGATGGACACCATCTTTGCTACGTTAAGCGACTACTTCCAAGACTATGTCCACTTGTGTCCCAATAACCTTCGCTGCGTCCTTTTGAAAGCGCAGGATATGCTTCTGAAGAAATACTTGGGAGCCTTTTTCCAGAGAAAGCTAAACCTGAAAGTAGTAGAAGAACGTCGAGTCTTCTCGGAAAGACTGCGAAAAGAAGGGAGACGCTTGGAAGATTTTGTCCAGTCGCAGTTTGAAGGCCTGAATAACCAACGAACTGACGAAACTGTGGCTGCTGTCACTGCCCTTTCGGAGATTGTCAAGGTAGAGGACGTCGAATTCCTGACGTTGGAACTGCATAGCTTCATCAAAACCTTCCCTGATCTTACGCAAGCGCACCTCATGAGTGTGTTGAGTTTGAGGGGGGATTTGGGACGGCTCGAAATGCGACAGTTGATTGGCGAAGTCTTACCAGACGGCCACGTTGACACTTCCGAAACCAAAACTATTTTCACCAGCATTCAAGTTCCTTCCACTTTATTCTGAAGAATTCCCGTAAACAGCTTGAATACTTATTGCTTTCTATGTCCGCACCATTACTATTCTAAGAAGAATATAACGTTACAGGATTCAAGAGTATTTTTTAAATAAATAATATCAAGGTATTTTCGAAGCTCCATTTCCCGCCTTGTTGAAGCTTACTATTAGAATTCCTAGATGGCTAAGCTATTAGCCTTGAGCCGTATTTTATTTGCCTCGAGACCAGTGTTCTGGATCTTTTTAAAAAGATTAAATCAGATTAATCGGCCATTTTTTATCTGATCAAGTTTTTCGGGAAATTTACCGATTCCGACAGATCAAAATCAGTCAACTAGTGGCCACTGTTGGAAATTTTGTCTATTCTGTTTCTAACATCGAAGCGCTTTGGCAAACGTAGTTTCAGCGTGGCTTCGGCTCATGGTTCTCGTGGTTCGTCGTCTCGTATAGCTTCGTGGTCAGAAGACATTTGTGTGGTAATAATTGAAATGAAACAATCCCTATATTTTTGGTTACAACGTTGTCATGAGTAAAGGGTGTACATTTTGCGGCTATCAAGAGGTCGTTTTTCATCGAAGCACCGATGTCTATTGTTACATGTAGAAGTGAAGCTATTGGAAGAGATGGATCAAGATGGCTCAGACGAGCCGAGCGGTGAGTTACCGTCAAGTACCGTGCCTTAATGGATTTGCTTTCCATGAAAAATTGGCGACAGTGGAAAAACTTAATTTTCGACGACTGGTAAACAAATGGAAAGACGATCTTCGCTAAATCTAAAACAGCGTTACTTATTGGCGGATATGACATCGCAAACCAACATGAGTCGCCACATGAAAAGATTTCAACCGGAAATTGTCAAGAAATGCGAGGATGATGACAATACGAGTACGGGGAAACAGCCTACAGGTTAGGTTAAGTTACGTTAGGTTAGGGGTTTGTAGTCCTTAAGTCGTGGTCTCTCATTGGTCTTAACCAATTTAGGCCTTCTGTCGGGGCAATATATGCACAGGGCTACCACACTGGAAACCGTAGCGGTGAATATGAAAAAATACCACTAGGCTTTTTATTAATCCCTAAAACTATTTGAAACATTCCAGTGACTCACATTTTCGTCTTCCATAGTTTGAACGGCATTGTTCTGAAAAACTAATATCATTTACTTTAGCACCCACTATTAAATAATAAGTTATCTATTTTATCCACAATTGATCGCAAATGGCGAGGTACTAATTTGCTGCAAATGTCCTTTACATTAGCTGATGAAAAAAGAGTTTAAATGAAGTTCAAATGACGCCCAACTGTTAAATTTTTTTAACAGTTTTTTTTAACTGCTTAATTTTTCCATTTGAATGCCCTTTCCATTACGAAGGGGCGGCCACGGGTGGGTGCATCCAATTATTACGATTACTTATAAACACACAAACTCTCCGCGTACGAGCAAAAATTGCATCTATTCGGTCTAAAATCGTTATAGTACTTGAACAAGCAACTGATCCCCTTTTATGGATATGATGTTCATTATACTTTAACAAGGATTACTAACTTTTGGGAATAATATCTACAACTATACTCAGCTTACAGCCTTTTTCACCTCAATTCCACATTATCACAACCACATACTTAAAAGCGGCTATAAGAGTACGTTCTACGATTGATATGTTCTTTAATTTGCAATTCGGCTGAAGAAAAAGCCCAGTGTTTGATTTTACTCGACCAAATATCTGGTTCCCATAATTCTTTAAACCAAGTTTCCATCCTTAAAAAAGGTCCATCTGCGAGTTTCGAGATACGGATATGTGTTAGTGCCTATGATAAAAATGGCAGTTTGAGTGTAACGTTTCTTAATAGTACCGAAAACTAGGATGTCCTATAGGGAAAGCCATTAGTAAACGCTCCGTTCTTAAACGACAGTAACGTCAATCCTGAATGTGGTCCTTTTTGGTTACTTCCGGAGGGAAATGTATCATGACCAGCAGGAGGAGAGCGACTGCGTTTTTGGGGTCCTATCAAGTACAACGGACCTTGGGATGCTACGGGCTTTCGCTGCGCTAATTAAAGCAACTTCAGGCAGTGCTCATTACGGAACCATTCGCCTTGAACTATGAGTTTCCTAAATTGCAAACTGTATCTTATTACTCGCCATAACTTTCCACTATATACCAGAATTAACTGCTCAAACAGAAAACACTCGCTTGAATTAATTGCGTACTGACTTTATAATTTAATAGCAATTGAGCTTACTGGAAAACGTAATGCTTGTTTTTTTTATGCAACGTCTGTTTGTTTTTAAGCCCGCAACAATATACTCGAGTCCAATTATTTCACCACATATCTCAAATATATTATATATAATCTCATTTCATCCATTTGCGACAGTTAAATCGCAAATGTCTTACAAACTACAAACTTATTTGACCTATTTCTTTAAATTTGCAGAAGACACAAAAAGGTAGCACGGAAGTTCATGTGATGCCTACCTGTTTGTCTTTCAAATTTGAGTGCTTTTTTGGAGGGGTGTCCGCTGCTTATGCTTATTAGGTTCCGTAATAATGAAAACTTTGCCATTACGTTATCACTATAGAAGCAGCGCATTTTGCTATGTCAATGAAAGAATACCATTACTGGATGACAATTTCCTAGTTTCTAAGCATCAGTCGAACCAAAAGGATGGTGTTTTCACACACGGAAAGAAAGACTCAAGTGCAAGCCTTGGGATTCGCTACTAAAGCGAGCTATCCTTATTCCGTACAAGCCATTTTGAAAATCGCCTCCTTCCTGAGATGGATGGGAATTTTACCCATTGTCATAACTTCAACGAGCTCTGGATTGCTTCGCATCAGTTTTGCCAGATTTCACATTACTACTTTTCTTTGGCTGGCAACCATTGTTTTGCAAATCGTCCTGACCATTGCCCATGCATACGACGAAAAGACCCTAGCGAAAGATGACCTTCTAGTCTACGCATTATTTTTAGGGAGTATTTTTTGCTCAACCATTATTATCCCGCGAATTACGCTTGCAAACATACCTGCACTATCCCGCGAATTACGCTTGCAAACATACCTGCACTAGAAATGGCTCTTAATACTTTCATCGGGATCCAAGGTTCATTGGAATCGACCTTGACATGCTCTAAGTTGTGGTATGTGTCGATGCTAGTCCTTCTTCTGGAGTTCCTAACGGTAAAAGTAATTTAAATTAATTATTAGCATACATTACGGTAATTATAATTATAAAATATATACAGATTCGGTAAATAATTGTTATTAGAAATGCTTAAATCTTTTGAATATGCGATATAGATTATACCGAACACCTTAAAAGTCTACTTTACCTATGACGATTCCAAAGCCATCAGGACTGCCATCTTTACGTTGAGTACCGGGAATCCTGGGATTGGGATCCTCATGTATGGCACGTGGGAGTGGTTTTACTACATATCGTTATGGTCTGTGCCGATCCAACTTTTCATGTTTTGCCGCACATTGTCCAGCTATTTCCTGGACCTCGCCGAAAAAATACGTCACGATTTGCATCCTGACGCTTTGGGTCCCAACCCTGTTGCAATTGTGGGCGACATGGGTCGAAACCGGGATTCGACTCTTCGAGCTCGACTTAAGACTCTTCAAGCCACTGCCGTCATGCTCGAAAAGGCTGTCAGTGCCGTCAATGCGTACATTGGCATGGCCTTACTATTCTATGTTATGTGTCACTTCTTGAATATCTTGGATAACTTGTACGTCGTTTCTAAGTGCGCTCAAACTGTTGTTTCCGGAGATCCTGGCGGAAAAGTGGTCTTCGCCAATGTAACGATGATGCGCAGCTGCGGCAGCTCAGTGAAGCTCAGCTGCGAAGCTCTTAGATCATATACACTATAGATAGGCCCTATGTATATGGACGGCTGTGCGCGACTTAACTCAAACTCAGCCGCCATCTTTGTGGAAAACTTGGC
>RJJA01000587.1:1499-18592 GCA_003724045.1 Lepidurus arcticus | reverse complement strand
AGAAGCGATCTTCAGCATCAAGGTTGACTTCCCAAAGCCGGCGTCTCCTTCGATCAGAATGCGGTAGCTACCACCTTTTCGAGAATGTTCCTAAAGTGGCCATCGAGGGCGTTAGATGAGTTTTCAGAGAAGTAAAGTTGTATAATTCACTTACGTGTGCATGTTTGAAAAGTTCTTCCACGCCGAATTTGGACGTAACTGCGTTATGTAAGGATAGTTCCGTGTAAACTTCATCGATGTCCCAAGTGTAGTCGGGGTACCATGGCAGTGGTGATGCTTGACATAAGGTAGTCTTATAGTACTCTTTCAATTCTGTGAACTATAATCACCAACGCGTACAGTTTTCAACATTGCCACTTCAGTGAATTCCAGTTTTTACCTCTATCGTATCGAGGTCCACCGATGGTGATGGTTGTAGCGGACGGTTTCCTCGATTTTCAGAAGGGGTAGACATGTACACCGTGGAATTGCTTATATTAACTCTCCCGAACAAGGATGCACCACTGCTGGAAGCTGCCATAGAAATTGTACGCAAAATTAATCGATTGTAATCCTATTCTCTAGAATACACTTACCAGCAGCTTCAAAAGTAGACATCGGAACTTGGACGCCCTGCTGTGGCACATTCACGATCGCTGTACTTTGCTCCTCGTTGGCGTCTTCCATATCTTTGTTATAAACCCTCATTCAATCAATTTTAATTACACAGATTATTGACATATTTATTTTTAATGACAGTTAATCCTAATTTTTTACCCTTTTCGGTTAATCAGTAAGTTAAATCATCAGGATTACAAAGAGAGTTACAGGTAATTAGCAACTAGTTTTTGGCAAACAATAAAAGTATTCCATTTTAAGCAATTCGGACGCTTTTTCAGTTGGCTTTTTAAAAGAATTACTAGTACCCACTTTAGATCAGTGCTCGTATCATAATTAGCTCTTCGGACGAGTAAAAAAGCATAACACCATCTTCGACTATTTTCACTTCGGGTACTGGAATCGTCCACTAATAAGTTCCTACAGCGCGGTATCCATATGTCGATGCATACGGCATTCCCTAATCTCGCTATTTTCCATGTTAGTTTTTCATGACGAGTAGTTTTTATGATATCAGCCCCCGAATTTCCCCATCATATCATAAAATGATATCATGATATCATAAAAACCACTCGTCCGATTTTTTAATAGTAAACAAATTAGAAATAAAATATCTACTGCAAGTGATGGCCCAATTTCCAATTTTTCAGTTATTTAAAAATCCCTACAACTTTTCCTTCGATTTTTTAGTTAAATTAAATAATTTTGTTACAAAAACTCGATTATTTGCAATATATGTTTTTCTGCTCGATTTTTGGTATATGTATCATTTTAATCGGTCGAGTAGTTTTTAAGTTATCAGCCCCCGAATTTCCCCATGTTATTCACCCATAAGAGGGTTCTGTATACCGGGGCCATAATTCTGTACCGTGCATAAAAGATCCTCGGATTACGTGCGTTCACTGGGAAAAGGAATTCAATCTAGTTTGGATTTTCCTTTCCCCGTGTGAAAACCGAAAAGCTCAAAACACGCCTCAATGGCAAAATTGACGACTCTTTTTAGTATTTCGTCTTTCTTTTCTTTAAATGGGCACAAATCACCGACTTGACCATGATCTTCTCTTCGTGATGTTCTACGTGATGTTCTTCGTGAATTTTCTTTTCTTTGTGACCTGACCTGGGTATTTGGCTTTCCTAATTAACGCGGACAATCCTTTCGCTGATCAAGCGGACGATTGCAATGGGTTAGGGTTACAGTACAAAAGTTTGTACTCTGGTTAGGGCAAGGCGTCAGAAGAACGAAGACCCTTGCTATTCTGACGGTACTGGTATAAGTACCGAGATATATTTGCCAAGTTTTAGTAGTGAACGATTTCGAAGGTACCAAAACCGACCATAGCAGCTTCCGGTAACGATCTTGGCTGACCAGTTTACGTAATTACGATCAAAGGCTACCTGTGTGTATACTGTCTTCTTTCTGTTTCTCGCTAGTGGGCATATGCTCAAAAAGTGGGAAAAAATTACGTTGAGAAGGTAAAGAAACTTCCTGACTTCCTGATATGTTATACAGTGGAAATTACGACAATTCGAATTCTCTCGTCTGGAGATAAATTGAAATCAAGTTCCATTTTACCTTGGAAATCGGTAGAGATTCATGTGGATCATGTCTCCTTAAGTAACGAGTTAATGAATAATAAGCAATACCCCCACATTACGTGCATTCACTGGGAAAAAGAGATGAGTCATTCTAGTTATGACTTTTCGTATCCCCAAGTAAAAACCGAAAAGCCAAGCGTACGCCCACGCGGACAGAAACTCCAACATCCCACACAACACACGTTATATACTTCTTAGGAATGCTATACAGTTGATGGGTAAAACTTTACTACTATAGACTTGTTCGTTCGTGTATATCAGAAAGAGACAGTGTGCTAAAAGTCTAAAAAATTGAGCAATACTTAACTGGAAACTTAGACGGATGAAAACGGACGAACGAATAATGCACGACTACACCAGTCTGGCTCTTGTGTGGAAGTTTGTCTAGACGTTAGACGTTCACGTCTCAGAGTATAGATAAACAAAAACGCTGCTTTTTGCAACAGGTTCTCCAAGGCTATTTTGCTATCTTGCTAAGCTATAGCTATGCAAAGCTATCTTGCTCCAAAGCTATCTCTTGCTAAGCTATAACTACAGCTATTTCCTGTGATAGATTTGAAAGACTTGGCACAGGACACTGCTGTGTGTTTCACAGCCCAGACGTTCCGGGAGATTCTTCACGGCAAAAATCGCCATGCAATATAATAAACAAGAACTATGTTACACAGGATCAGGAGCAGGATCAGGATCAGGAGCTAGAAATTTTGTACGGTACGCACTTTACAGATTTGGCGCCCCTGTTCCACTTCCATTATACCCAATTAAAATTGAAAATACATCATAATCACAGACCCAAATAATTAACTATTATATGAGAGATTAAGTGAATAAAACTAGCTTAACTGCATCACGGACACAAATTAATGTGCAACATAGGACACACATAATGGAGTATAATATGAGAGATTAATTGAATGCAAGGAGAATGCGGCGGTTACTCGGATCATAAGGATCAAAGTCACGCAGAACACGGTTTAATGTCAATATTAACGTCCCTGTGCAAATGTATCAACGCAAGTCCTGTCAAACGACTTTCACAAATCGTGCTACGCAACCATGTTTTTAGTCTTTTTAATGTGCTGAAAGAACGTTCTGCAGTGGCTACAGACACAGGCATTATTGCCAAAATTGTGAGCGCAATGTAGATGTTGGGGAATGTGTCCTTTGACATGCATGCAAGCATTTCTCATGCAGACGTTGGTTTCTCACGGTCAGGTGTTGTGGTCCATTTTTGTTTATATATATTGAAAGCTCAGGCGTGAGCCAATGCTCGATGCCGTTTCTGTACACGTTTTCACTATAGATTCATATAATTGTTTTAAAGTTTGTTTTTAAAGTTGTGGTCCATTTATTCCTCCAGATCTTTAATTCTTTTTCATTATAAACGCAATCCGAACTGTAGGCAAGGAAGATATTTTTATCTGAAACTTGAGCTAGTTGCGATAGACGATACTTGGAATAAGGTACTGTGCAAGAAGGTGCGGCTTCGGCTGTATCAACTGCGCTTTCAGATCAACAATCATGTGTTCCAGGAAAGATAAGAAGGGGTTCTGATAATAATGTTGTCTGGCATCCAATGAGTCGGCATTTGTTCTGTGTATTTGTCGTTTAGTAATCCGGGGAATTTTTTCTTCCACATCGACATCTGCTGCCAGTTTTGTTGCGCTATCGTAGAGTAAACAGAAATAATCTTCATTCCGAATTTATTCTAAGCATCACCGAACAATAAACTTGTGCATTGTCAACAGCTTTCACCAAATCCACGTCTACTTTCTGAAGGGTCTTGTGCAAATTCACATTGTAGCCAAGAACGTCTTCAGCAACGAACAAGGGGACAATACAATAAAATTGAAGAATTGAATGCAGTACATTTATTGCGTTCGCGTCACAATCAGAAATTTGTTCCCGTGAAGACACCACGATGACAAACTTCTCCTTCAGAGACTTCAGACAACCAGCCTGGCTAATCCATCGTGTGTCGCATGCTAATGATATTTCGACGGCATTGTCATCATCAGCAATTAAAGTGACAGAGTTCCTTAAATTCTGCTTTATAAAGGTTGTGTCGCTTGACAAAGGACTTGACAGAAACTGAACGAAGCGTTTAAAATGGAGATTGAAAACACCGACAAGCGCCATCAAGTAATGAAACTACCAAGCTTTTCAAGCATACAGTGAACAGAAATTTGAAATTTGAAACCGAATGTTTTTCTACGATAGGAGCAACTCGCCACTTTGAGGCTGACTTTAGAGTCCGAGAAGAATGAAGTAATTAACAAGTTCAAGAAAATGGTGGATGAAAAAGTTCTGGAAAGAGAAAAGGAAGTGATCGAGTTCAAGAATAAGGAAAAGGAAAAATAACTCTCCCAACGCACTAAGAAACTACAGGAAGAATTGCAGAAGAAATTGGAAGAAGGGGAAAAGCAACTTGAGCAGCAATTACAGAAATTTGAATCTTTTTGAACTGTAATTATTCATACTATTTGATGGTTTTATTTATTGATCTGTAGAAGAGCCAAAGAGCGCCACGCGGCGGAATTATTGGCAAGTGAGAAGCAGGAACAAGCTGTACGTGACAAGTACTGTGAAGCCAAACGTTCCCTTACAGAGAAGGAAGAAGAATGATCCGTTCTGCGAGTTTCATTGATGCAACGGATGAAAGAAGTTGAAGAGCAGAAGAAAGTTTGTGTTTGATTAATTTAATCGTTAAAACATTGTTATATTGGTAATTCCTGCATGTACTTGATAAGTACGCCGTGGAGAGGAGTGACGTACGAGCAGCGCTATAATCAGAGTTTGATATGGACGTGTTGAAGTACGAAGAAGAGAAGAAACAGCTCCGGTTAGAGGTTACCAGATGTAAGCGTGAAAATGCATCGCGGTTAGCCAAAGTGGAAGCCGACTACCAGAATGAGTTACGCGACAAGGAGTTACGATTGACTCAGCAAACTACGGATAATGAAAAGATCTTAGGAGACTTGCATAACAAGTACAGGTTTATATATTCTAAGAAAAAATATGTTATCTAAAAGATTGGAACTTCAAATGGTCAAAGGAATCCTTTGGAAGGAAATACGCCAGTTTACAGCACATGCAAGAGAAACTGACGGCAGTTTTACAAAAGTGTCAGCACCTAGAGCAGTTACTGGACCAGCAGAAGCGAGATTTGGGTTCAAATCGAAGAAGGTGAACAAAATGAATACGTAAAATGTCTATGGAATCAAGTGGAAATGATTTGTAAATATGTTTTTAAAACTCATTGAATATTTTGAAGGATGGAAGAAATACATGACAGTTGCACTTGTTTTTTAATTAAATTCTAAATCATAATTAGGAAAAGTTAACCTGCTTGTGGTTTAAGTCAACGATTCTGTATTCTTGGTACTCTGGGATCTATTCACCGTGTATGACTCTATAAGCAATAACAGGTAGCGCCATCTCGTGGGTTTTTTAGTCATATACTACATATATTGCCACCCTTTTTTTCTTCACGAAGAATAAAAAATGCGTGAACCGGGTTCTTGCAAGTCGCGTGTACAGATTGAGAACTCGCTGTCGTTAACCTGACTAAAGCCAGTTAGGTCAGTTAGTTAACTCTAATTATACCACGTTTCCCCAACAATCGGTCCGAAGTCTAACACTTTACTAACTTATCAACACTTTATTCAAAATTATTCTACGGCTTACCAGCTTAGTACAACTGTAATATGGCAAATTCATCCGCATTGAAATACCAACTAAGCTCTATTAATAACATCCGGAGCATTAAGAACGTACTATGTATCTTGCTCCAATCAAATCTGGAAAATTGTCACTCAGTCAAACTCTATATAGCCACCTGACCCAAGGAATCCAAAGCAAGCTTAAAAATGTATTCAAACAGAAGTGGGTAGAAAATTGGACAAAAAACCTGCAACATTACTATATGCTTAGGAGTCACTCCCAAGTATACCATCAGTCTGTAAATTAAGTCTGGACAGACAAACAATAAACACCATGATCAAAAACGCTGTTCATACTTTCTAACCTTGGCATATTCCTCGAACGAATTAAAAAGACGGATTAACGAACCCAAAGATCTTGTCAGCAGTAGAAGCCTTCGTCAAAAACACATCTTACTCAATCAAAACAATGCATTTAGCTTATTTAGAAAAAGCCTTGCAGTAGGCATGAAAAAAAATCTAAATGTTCTGGAAAACAAGAAAAATAACAAAGAAAAGACAAGAACGAAAATATAAAAAAATAAGGGCAATAAGAAGTAAGGAAGGAACTTATTAGCATTAGGCCACGACATTTGAGGAAGTTCTGCGTATTTATGTTACACATACTAAAATGAACATTTGGAGCGTTTGTAAAACTCAATAGAATAATACGGGAATATGAAAGCTCCACAAGATAGCGAGCAAATTCAAATTCGCTACTACTTTCGCCGATTTGAATAGAATCTTCGAATTCAAATTCCAAGACATTTATAACGCTATCCAAGTTCGGCAACAGAAATGAGAGTATCGTCGGAAATCTTTCCTCACGTTTTTGCTTTACTATCGCATTAGAGGGAATGGGGCAATCGTTTGGTAATGCACGTTGAGCGTTATTTTTGTTTCCAGTGCTCACCTTGCCTAACTCTTCAACCATTCGAAGGAGAGTTACGCTAGGCTCAGACGAGGTAACAAAAAAGAATACACAAACAAGGTAATCACCTACCTTGAGCTGGTACATTTCAATTCCCATGTGCACCTTGTTGTGCTGAGCAACTTTAAATTTGAACCGCGTAACAGCGTTTAACTGGAGGACAATATCATGCACATGCTGTAAAAAATTGTCGAGAAGAGATCTTCTAAGATCCAAAAAGCTGTCGAACTTTGCACTTCGCAGGGCAACTCGCAGGGGAACCGCAACTTTATGGGAGCATTCTAGAAGAAGCAGGGGACTCGGATCCTGGTCTTTTTCTTCCGCTAAACAGAACAATCGAAACCAGAATGTCTGGTTGGTTTTGGTGCTAAGATAGTAGGCGGCTAAAAATTCTGCAATGGTTCGATGAGGAACCTGGTAACAAGTGCCCTTCTTTGCGTTTGACTTAGCGACGTCTTGGACCAGCATTCCTGTTTCGATTAATAGAGCAACATCGGAAGCTTTAGCATCGTCTCCGTTTTCCGTTATTTCAAACAAGGGGAAGCTCATGTTTCGCGTTTTCAGACCGTCCATGCAAACACGACCAAACTTTTGGAGGTAGCTTGCATGATCCTTATGGAACCGTCTGGCAAGGTCCTTCCAGTTCCATTCAAGATCTTCTTTAGCATCTTTCTTTAAGGTTGCGCGGTAGAGGTTATGGTTGATTATGGCAAAATAAAGATCCGAAGTAGTCGATGGTAGTTCATCAATCTTGCCCTCATCCTTGACTAAATCACACATGATCACGCAAAGTAGTGGACATTGAGCTAGATCCTTGTAAGGACTCTCGTCTAGTAGTTTTTTCACGAATCGCTTGAATTGCCCCAGACTGAGTCGTTTCTCTGCCGGCAATAGTTTGGTAGTTTCGATAACATTTTTGAAATCATCGCTACTCAGTTGGTCTAGTACCTTTTTCATGAATTGCTTGAATTCCCCCAGTCTGAGTCGTTCCAATGCCGGCCTTACTTGGTCAGTTTCGATAGCAATTTTTAAATCATCGCTGCACATTTGGTCTAGTACCTTTTTCATGAATCGTTTAAATTGCCCCAGACTGAGTCGTTCCTCTGCCGGCAGTAGTTCGGCGGTTTCGATAACATTTTTGAAATCATCACTACTCAGTTGGTCTAGTACCTTATTCATTAATCGCTTCAATAGCTCCAGACTGAGTCGTTCCTCTACCGGCAGTTGTTTGGTAGTTTCGATAGCATTTTTGAAATTATCACTACTGTGTTGGTCTTTTACCTTTATCATGAATCGATAGAATAGCTCCAGACTGAGTCGTTCCTCTGCCGGCAGTAGTTTGGGAGTTTCGATAGCATTTATGAAATCATCGCTACTCATGTGGTCTAGTAGCGTTTTCGTGAATTGCTTGAATAGCTCCTCACGGAGTCGTCCCCATATCCACCGTAGTTTTTCACCTTCGAGTAGTTCTCCACTTTCATCATAATGGCGATCAGCAATCAATAAGTCATAATAGACTTTATGTTTGGAATTTGATTTACCGAGTTCATGATCAGAATCCAATTCAGCAAGTTCATGATCGGAATCCGACTTTCCAAGCAATAGTCCTTCATCGGGTCTACTCAGTTCAACTATGCAGCATGCACCATCGACTTTGGTTAAGTGACCTGCCTTGATGAAGAACTTTACAACTGCCTCCATCACTTGTTTTCGGCCAAAGCCTTTCACTGTTACACACAGGGCCTTACTTTTGACATCATTGGATGCGTGTCCGAATCTCGATGTGAGCACCACGTGACACTCCCTCATCTTGTCTTTCTTCATCATTATCTGATATACATTTTCCTTGGTTTTAGCATTGGCTTCATCGTACCCGTCCAGCAGAATCAGAACCTTTTCTGCTCCTTCAATCGCTAATGCATCTTTCAGTTGCCCGTCCATCTTCGGTATACTCTTTTCCATGTAACTCAAGATGTCTCCCTGGTTTAAATTTTGGAATAAGTACAGCCTTGATGATGTATGGGTATTTAAGGAGACTTACATCTTCACCAACGTCGCTTAATTTTACTACCAACAGTAGAATAAAAGGACTCGTGTATTTCGCGGACTTCGACCAATCGGAAGTAATCTTCCGCATCAACGTTGATTTTCCATATCCGGCGTCACCTTCGATCAAAATGCGGTAGATACCATCTTCACCATCTTCCGAGAAACGCGCCTATAATGGCCAGCGATATATGAGTTTTAAGGGAATGATAAGTGAGATTTAGCGAGATTTAAGGGAACTAAAGTTTAATAGTACACTTACGTGCGCATGTTCGAAAAGTTTTTCCACACCGAACTTTTCTACTGGGTCTATTAAGGCAGGATCCGTGTAGACTTCGTGGATCTTCCAAGCGTCATCAGTGCGCCATGGCAGTTGTGGTTCTCGACATACGTTGGCCAGGTAGTACTTTTTCAAACTTGTGAACTATAAACGCGTACAGTTGTTAACATAGCTTCTTCATTGAATTTGAGTCTTTACATCTAACTTATGGATGTCCAGCGGTTTCTGCGAAGATATTCCTTGACCTGGGGCCCAGACGTTGACAGTGGAATTGCCGCTCGTAGTAACTGGTCCGAACTGGAATGTATTGATGTTGGAACCTGCCAGAAATTTTTTTAGAAACATCAATCCACTGGGTAATCCCATTTTCTAGAATACACTTACAATTATCTCCGACACTAGAACTCTGAGTCATTTGGGCGTCTTCTTTCTCCTTGGGCCGTGCAAGATGATCAAAATGTTTTAGCTGGGAAGCTAAAATGAGACATCGGTATTTAGTACCTGATACCCTTTAAATCTGTAAAGTACAATTGCTTACTTCCAGCTACATCCGAGGTTATCGGAAGCTTGTCCGTGTTTTCCATGATGTCACCGGTTGAGGTTTTTCCAAGTGGCTTGTAACTCAGTTTCCATGTTCAAGAACGTTATAAAAGATATGTCACCCTGACCTATATACATGGCTTATTAATGAAATACGAGGTTTACAATTTCGGCTTATAAACTAAGAACCTCGGTTTCAAAGTTACGAAGTCGGTTACAGAAGTTTGACTTCGGCTAAAAAATAACAGTATATTTATATACTGGCTAAAAAAATACTCTGTGAAACAGAATTGCACTTTTTCACAATTTTCGGTTAACCAGCAAATGAAATCACCAGGTTAAACGGAATGACACGTCCTTAGCAACTAGTTTTTTGCCAAACGAAAAGATTAGATTTTAAGCAATTCTGATGGGCTTTCTGTTTGCCTTTTTAAACAATTAGCCTTTTCTATCAGTGTTGAGATCATAATTAGCCCTTAGGGCGAGTAAAAAAGCCGAACGTCGTCTTCGACTCTTTACACTTCGAGTACTCGAAGTATAATTAACTCGAAGTATAAGTAATCGTACATAAATAAGTTCCTAAAGTGTGCTGTCCGATATGCACATGGCATTCCCTATAATCTCTGCATTTTCCATGTTAATCCTTTGAGTGTATAAAAGATCCCCACCAGAGATGGTACGAGACCGATACAAGCGACCGAGACCGGTCGTAAGTTTTCAAGACCAAGACCGACAAAAAAAATTCCCGAGACCAGAGACCGGTCTCGAGACCAAGACCTGTTGTTGTTGTTGTAAAAGATTGGCATTTGTTATAAAAGAAGATAATCCCATAACAAACTAATTATTTATTTACACAATAATCCACAAATGTTTTCTTCGTTTCAATATAAATGTAACAGTATACAAAATCAAATAATTTAAATATAAATTAAAATAAACATAAAAAGTGGGGGCTCCCCCAACACTACATGCATTCACTGGGAAAAGAGATGAGTCATTCTAGTTATGACTTTTCGTATCCCCATGTAAAAACCGATAAAGCCAAGCGTACGCCCACGCGGACAGAAACTCCAACATCCCACACAACACGTTATATACTTCTTAGGAATGTTATACAGTTGATGGGTAAAACTTCACTACTATAGACTTGTTCGTTCGTGTATATCAGAAAGAGACAGTGTGCTAAAAGTCTAAAAAATTCAGCAATACTTAACTGGAAACTTAGACGGATGAAAACGGACGAACGAATACTGCACGACTACACCAGTCTGGCTCTTGTGTGGAAGTGTGTCTAGACGTTAGACGTTCACGCCTCAGAGTATAGATAAACAAAAACGCTGCTTTTTGCAACAGGTTCTCCGAGGCTACTATCTCCTGCTAAGCTATACTATATATATTTCCTGTGGTAGATTTGAGAGACTTAGGGCACAGGGCACAGCGTTGTGTTTCACAGCCCAGACTTTAGGGAGAATTCACAGCAAAAATCGCCATGCAATGAGAAACAAGATGAATCATGTTACACAGGATATTGCGTGGGAGCTTTTACGATAAGAACACTAAAAAATGGGTCGTCAAGCTAACTCGGCCCTATGGTTAACGGCCTTTGTGGTAGCGCTAAAATGTCTTGATTGGATGAATTCCTATTTGTAGCAAAAGTCGCATCCAAGTCTTTGTTTTGCAGCCGTTAATTTATAAGGTTAAAAAATCGTCATAACCTCATCTAATTCACGAGTCAGACCATCAGCAACTTCAACTGTTAAGCATCCTAAATACTCCTAAACTCTACTTGTGCCTTAGTAAACTTGGCAAAACTTGTGACAGTACGTGTTGCTCACGCTTCTTGATGGGTTTAAATGTGTTGTTGCACTGAGTTCAACATCGTCCAGTTCAAGCTTCGTGTACAGTGACTATACATGGAGTTTCGGAATTGATCAATCACAGTGCTAAAATCCACTGTTTAGACCAATCCTATTAATTCGGAAACTCCCATGTAGCAACACATTAGCTACAGGCTAATTATTTTAGAAGACAGTATTTGGTCAGACCTGTTTAACCAACTATAAAAATGAGGTTCAAACGTAAATCGATAATACACAGATCGGTATCGCTCGTCAGACACATCGATTATAAAGAGTTCAAGTGTGAATACCAATAGTATGGGAAAAAATCCATTCCCGCTTGTTCAGCTCAGCTAAGCTAGGGAATCGATCTATCCATACTGCTATCGATTTACGTTTGAAACTCCATTTTGTATTTATCGCCATGAACAAGGCGTTGGTGAACAGTTCTGACCAATACTATGCTCTCTGGGAACTAGCCTGCAGCTTCGAAAACTGGCAAAAGGCCCATAAGGAAGGGGCAGCATGTCCCCTCTAGCGACCAAACTATAAAACGACATATCTGTAAAATAAGGAAACGTTGCTTAGTCGTGTATTTGGTGCTTTCTTGCGGAGTATTTGGTACGTTAAAGAATTTTTCGTGATTTTTGTAGTATTTTTTTTTCTATTGTTCGACAGCAAACATTGTAAAGAATCAACGTTTGTAGAAAGTTCCGTTTCATTATTGGAAGTTGTAGCACTATTCACTAGATGATCCTTCAAAAAGAGCGCCAGACGCTCATGTTTAGAGTTTAGAGCGAATGAGCGAGCCGCTTTCGAAAACATGCGAGCAAGCGCGCTCGAAAAAAAGCGAGCGATCTGCCGCTCTACCGGATTGCAGTTATAAAGGTACTACTATAAAATGTAGGGAGCTTGGGGTTTTCAGGTACAAGAAGGGATACAGGATTACAAAGCTCCAAAGTTCGGTTACAACTAGGGTTACCATTTTTATTGCAGCGTTTTAGAGGTTCGGGTTACATTACGAAGTGATAGGAAGTAATTGGGATCGCGAAGACAGCAAGGACTGAAATTGTTAAAGCGGTAGGCCTATAGGAAAGCATGCAAGGTTAGAAACGTTTTTGGGATTTTTGAGGCTAGTGTGTGTGACGTCCGATTGTAGTTGCTGTAGCTTTTCGTCTCCATTATTTTCTTGGGCTGGCTTATTTTTTGCGTTAAGGGAGTTGAGACAGTACAAAACCGATGGAACTATAGTGCCTATTTGTATTAATGAAAAGAATCTTGAATGGGGTACTTAAAGGGCCGGAATTTCTTACTACGAGTTGGCATACATACACGAGGGTATAAATCTTGTGATTAATGGCTTTCTAAGTTGCCATTGATCTTTCCACAGAATTAAATATGCAATTTACACAGGGAACCAAAGCTCGTACACCTCATCGCTTACGTACCTAAGGCAGTGTTTTAGTCCTCTTTCTCTAAACACACGCATAGCATTACATGCATTCTCATTAGATAAGCCATGCAGCGTTAACGTATTACATCCATTGTAGGGTATGTTTCCCGGCCATTTTCCAGCCTTGTCTGCAATAGCACTAAATATACCAATTTCTTCCCGTGTACCAAAGCGTACCTTTAAAGTTTGAAGCATTGGAACACTTAAAACTATTTTTAACAAAGCCAAGCATATATTATCGCTTTTCAAAGCTTCCTCATCACTGGAGGATAATGAAGTTGAACGAGCAGGACCTATGGATACCGGTCCGCCAACGAGCAATATGTCCAGTTTGACTTTCCTCATCCTCGGACAGCGTTGAAGGGCTTCTCGGATCGGATGCAGCATCAGTTCGCTTCTCCAAAAGCCATATAATAATGACAGCTCTTCAATACTCTCTCCACTGCTTAGGGTTAAGGCCTCCAACAATTTTGTTTCACCGTGATCCCACTCACAGTCCGGCGGCGTCCATTTTAGTACTCTGTCGATGGTGAGGGTCCGCAGATTAGGTACGGATAGGTTCATCCAACTGAACAATTCGCCTGGAAACTCGCAGTCATCGATGGTCAATTCCTCCAGGTGTAGTGCCACATTTCTCCAACCAAGGAGGAGTTCTTTGTACTTATCTTCTGATGGAAGCGATCCTTTAAGCTTCAGTGTAATGTTCTTAAGATGAAGATGTTTCAGAGAACATTTTTCCTTTACCGCGTACTCGCTAATTTTAGTAACCTGTAATACGAGTAAAAAACGATTGCTTCCTATGAAAAAGGTTCAGTTGTGATGAATTATTAATGAAAATGGTGATGTCACGAGGATGGGAAAAGTTTTGCTGAAGTGTGGTTGTAAAAATGTTCTAACTCACGTCGAAACGTAAATCCATTTCTTCAAGCCTTAGCGTTACTAGTTTAGTCGCGAACATCAGGTCTTCAAGAAGCGGGCTTCCATTTTTGTTATCATAACGGTAATTGTAGAGGTGAAGCGAAGTGAGACGGCATCCAGGCTCCCCAAGTCCTTTTAATACTGGTCTTAAAATACCAAAAGAGCGCCGAAACCTAAATAAAACTCGTCAGTTCATAGTTCTGATCAGGGTTGACAGCGGTATTTTTTTAGCGCTATCTGGTAACTATAAAAGAGATCTTCGATTACCGTACTGCGTTAAGTATTTACCGACATACTTTTAGTTTGATGCGGTAGCGGTACAAAGTAAACAAAATAAAAAAATTCAAATTTTAGATTTGGCTTTCAAACCGCGTGGAGTCGCGACCAGCCAAAGCACGCTTCCCGTCAGGGGCAGCCCACAAATGTCGCCACCACAAAATTGCGAGTTTTTGACCCAACCCTCCCCCGCGGTCATCAACCGTCATTTTTGGTGTCACCCCACCCTCTAAAATGGCGCAATCACCTAGTTGACCCCTCTCGTAGATTTAAAAAACGCCTTATTGGGGAGGAAATATTTTGCTTTTGCATTCACGCAACATGGTTTGCAAAGAATCACAAGTTAAATTTAGAGTTACAGGATGGCGTCACTTTCTTACCAACCCTTCCCACCCTCCCGTCATTTCGCAGCATCTTTTGCTGAACTCCCCCACCCTCTCCCCTGGTGGCGCCATTTGTGGACGGCCCCTTAGGTCACGTGACTCAAACAATTGGTTCCCGAAGCGTAAAGTGACGTCATGTCCAGCAAAGCGTTGTGATGACAGGGCTCCGCCGTCCCCTTAAAAATTCGATTTTACCGCTACCGCGTGGTACTTTGAGGCTTACGGTAATGCGGTAAATGAAGTACTTTTAAAATTATCGTGATAAAGGCCTGCGGTAAAATATTGTACAGCGGTAATTACCGCGATGGAGCGTAGCTTCTATAGACCTTATAATTCCATGATATGCCCAAGTGTTCTAAGTGAGACAACCACTTCTCAGCCAATACTTTCCATAGTAGTGATGTATCAGGATAATTGTATGGATTATCATTATAGTCATAAAATTGAGTTTTTAGCGATGTTTCATCAACAGGCCTCCTCCCTGCAATTATAATTCAAAGAGTAAGTTGTAGTGTGTTGCTGCATCCTCTTGGAGACGTCCACAATACATTCGTACTTACATTTTTCTACGACCTCGAAACTCCTGAGAAGGCATGCATTAGGAACCTCTTGCATGGCCTTGGTCACGGTCAGTACTAACTCTAAATATAAAAAATAGCCAAAAATGCATTTACAATCCAGACAGTTATTGGGCATTAAATAACTAAGAACTTATTAGCACCTACACTCCATGTATCTGTACGGCAACGAGCTTAGCTCAGACCGATTGAACGCAATTTAAAAAAAAATCCAGATAGTTAATTTAACATACTTGGTGAAGCGTCTCGAAAGCTTAATTTAATAGGACAGGAACCAGCCTTAAGAAGCTCCTGAAGACTGCGAGCTACTTCATGTTGCATTTGATAGCTAATACTTTCAGTAGATGTAATTTTCAAGCTATTAAGAACAACACCCGACTTCACCAGCGTCTGCAACAGAATTGGTAGATTTGTTAGATCTTTCACATGAAGGGAAAAGAAGCAATCCTTTAGTAGTAAAGGCGCGTTTGTGTTTCCAGTGTGCATCTTGTATAACTCTTCAATCAGTTGCAGAGTTACGCAAGGCTCAGATGAGCTTACAATGGCACCCGCTCTTGGGGTCTTCAGCTTGCTCGGCAGAGCATCTTTAAATTCTGACCAAGTACCATGCTGGGCGAAATATCTTTCCATAAATGGGTTAGCTGCAAGAAAGTCTGAAGGAAACTTAACGACACGGAAAGCGTTGGCTAAACATCCCTGCTTTTGCATTTCTATCAGTGAAACCGCCACTTCTTTGAAGCTGGTCCTTAGCCAAAACAGGCCAAGGAAGTTCTGTTGCAAAATATTCTGGTCGGTTTCTCCACTAAGATAGTAGGCGGCTAGAAATTCTGCCGTGGTTCGGTGAGGAACTTGGTAACAATGAATGTTCTTATTTTTTTTTAACTCAGTGAAGTCTTGGACCAACACTCCAGCCTTGATTAGTTCAGTAACTTTGTCGTCGGTAGTTTTAGCTTTTTCGTTTCCCGTTATGTCAAACAACCTGAAGCTCATGCTTCCAGTTTTCAGACCGTTGATGCAGAGACGACCAAACTCTTGGAGGTAGATTTCGTGACCTTCAAGGATGTGATTGCTGAGTTTACTCAAGTCCCATTGTTCTTCGTCTTCTCCAGCAGCTTCGGATTTCTTTCTGGCTGCGCGGTAGAGGTTCCGGTTGATCATGGCAAAGTAAAGACCCGAAAAAGTTGATGGTAGTTCACTATTCGGGCACTCGCTGACTAAACAACACAGCATGACGCAAAGCAGTGGACATTGCGCTAGTTTCTTGTAAGGACTCTCGTCTTGTACCTTCTTCATGAATTTCTTGAACTGATCCAGACCGAGTCGTTTTTCTTTAGGAAGTAGTTCGGTAGGTTCAGTAACATTTTTGAAATCATCGATACTAGGTAAGTCATCCGACTTTCCGAGCCGTGCTCCCTTAGGTGTAAGCAGTTCATCCTTGCACCATTGTTCAACATTGGCTTTGGTTAAGTGACGTGCCTTGATAAAGAACTTACCAACTGCCACCATCACTTGTTTTCGGCCAAAGCCTTTCACTGTTACACGCATGGCCTTAATTTTGACAGCATCGGGTACATGTCCGAATCTCGATGTGAGCACCACGTGGCACTCCATCATCTTTTCTTTTTTCATTATCCTATCTACCTCTTTCTTGGTGTTATTCTTGGCTTCATCGTACCCGTCCAGAAGAATCAGAACCTTTTCTGCTCCTTTACATTTTAATACATCTTCTAGCGGCTTGTCAATCTTCTCGCTGTAGATTGATTCCATGTAACTCAAGAGGTTTTCCTGGTTTAAATTTAGGAATAGTTAAAGCCTTGAATTATGCATGTGCGCTTAAGGGGACTTACATCTTCACCAACGTAGCCTAACTTGACTACAAGCAGTAGACTAAAACGACTGGTGTAATTTGTTTTATCGTTTGAGTCTCTGTTAGACCAGTCAGAAGCGATCTTAAGC
>RJJA01000586.1:14096-24217 GCA_003724045.1 Lepidurus arcticus | reverse complement strand
ATGTACTTTCCTTGCTATTTAATAGGATGACTACTATATTGAATTGAAGCAAACAAAAGCTTCTTTTGTACACCGTCCCTACAGTTATTGCAGAGCTGGCAACATTATATTCGTAAATCCCTACAGTCATACAGTGTGATAAACGGTAACCCTAACTTTTAATTTGTTTCTTTCTACTAAATTTTTTCCTGGATTTTGTAGATACAAATCAGCATGGATTACCCATTTTGGACAAGTAGTAGCCAAGTAGCAAAGTATAGTAGCCAAGCATACTCGTGTGAGCAAGATATCCGCCAATATTTCCTTACGAAAAACCTCTATTGTAATCTTCAGTATTCCCTCCAGATTTACCAAGCAGCAGCATTTTTCATCTAACGTTGTTAATGAAAACCTTGGCAATATTCAAAACCTTAGGTTGCCTTTAAACGAATTTTTTATTGCAGATTTTTGCGTAAGACGTTTGGGGTAGGTTTTATTCAAATATGCCTAAGGCAAGATTGACACATTGGAAGGGTCCCGAGGTTCAGTATTGCAGCTTTGGAGTTCGACTTGTTATCTCTGTGTTATTATACATTTTTTGAAAATTGAGTAGAATTACGACGCTTGTTTTCCGAATTTATTTTGTGCTTTCTTGTGAAATTTTTTGTAAATTTTTTGCTTTCCAAAATTGGGCTTTTTTGTTGTACGATTTATAATTTTTTTAAAAATTGAAATAGAAAATTTTTGCGAGATTTTTCAAAAAATCCGCTAAAAGGGGTGTGGCCTAATAAAAAAGGACGAATCTTATTGGTGGATTGGGCCAAAAAGGGGGCGTGGCTCCCTTTCAAGCTGGGGAAGCTTTTTCAGGGCTTTTCTCCATAAGGAATAACGCTGTATCAAAGGGGTCCCCTTGAATAATCGTCGAAAAATGAGAGGCTCGCCCCTTCCCCTTTTCCCAGATCCCCTGCTCGGTTTCCAATGCCTGATATTCGAGCTCAGGGTGCCGAACAACACAATTTCGAATATAGGAATAGGAACCTCACCGGGAAGATATAGAGAGAGGAAGCCATGTTATTTTATTTTTTTCACGAAATAAAGTGCCTCGACCGGGATTCAAACCTGCGACCTTCCGATCACACGGCTTGCGTCTTATCCACTCGGTCATGCGCTTACGTATAACGAGCGTCAAAACTTCTATAAATGCAATATGTGAAGTAAGCTGATCTATAGTGTATGTTGATAGTGTTCCATCCATTGTTCGATTCATAAAAATTTTAAATCCTTCTAAAAATGTCCCTTTATAAATCGTGAAAAATTGAGAGCCTCGCCCTTATGGATCAGCTTACTTCACATGTTGGATTTATAGAAGTTTCGACACCCTACTGAGGCGAATAAAAAACACAAATCAACGCTCCAAGTTTCAGAATTTATTTTCACAAAAAGGATTTAAATTACAAGCTAAAGTGGCACGTGAGGTTTGGCATGCCAAACGATAGTATAAGCTGGGCATGTCCCTAAAGGGACTTCCCCAGCTAATAATAAATAAATAATAATAACAGATAGGCGTGGTTTGGAAGCGAGCCTGGGCCGGGTCAGGCGAGACAAACCTGTCCAAAATCGGTGAGTTGATAGAACTTGAAAACACAGTCGTTTCGCATTTCGCGTTTGGTTCGCATTTCGGAGAAATTTTGATACAACTTGATAGAATTTGATAGATTTTTACTCAAGTCAAATCCGTTTTCTGTTGCATATCAAATAGTTTTGGGATTACCGGATGCCATAGTGTGCCAAGTCTCTCAAACCTACCACAGGAGCTAGCTGTGGTAGACTTTGGAGAACGTGTTGGGGAAATTTCAACACATTATCGGACGGGATCCTTGTACTCATCCTGTTCGTACACACAGGATTTAGCTTAGGACAACTATCTTGTGTGGTAGGTTTGAGAGACTTGGCACACGGATCTGGTGTGCTTTTAGACGTTTCCAACAGTTGAGTTATAAGTGAGGTTTAGTTAAGTAGGTTAATTATAGGTTAGGTTAGGTTAAGTTAGTTTAGGTTAGGTTAAGTTAGTTTAGGTTAATTTAACTTAACTTAAACTAACTTAACCTAACCAACGAATCCTGAGCGAAGCAACAGGATTCCCTTGCACCCCATCCCGTTCGTACGCACAGGATTTCTATCTGATAAAGTGCTGGGAAATGTACTGTTCCCATACCGCGCCATCTAGTGGCTAGGCAATATAGTGTTTTGGCCGTCTATAGTCGCCACGCCTAGAAACTTTTAGATTTTTAAAATGTTTTCCATAAAATTATCGGATCTTTGAGCGGAACGGATCTGGAACGGATCTTTAATGTGAGGGCGGAACGGCCGTTCGAAACTAGTTCTTTTGAAAATTTTGCCACAATAGAACGATACTTCACAGAAGATCCCGGGAAAGTTGCACTTTGGAGGGGCCAGCGCCAGGAATCAATGCGGTGGTTTTTCAAAATTCACTGTATAATTTCAAAATTCGAATTTCACTGTATATTCGACCACTTATTACACGTTTGTCAGTTATTAGGCAAATATCCCTTGTCTAACTCCAGAGATTCAAAAGTTTGAAATCCGAAAACGCAAAAAGTCTAAAAAAAACTACGGACGGCATTAATGACCACGATTTCGGTTTACCCTAGGGATATAAAAATGGTCAAAACAAAAAAGTATAAAAACGCGCCCGACAAAAGGGGCATGGGAATGAGGACGGAATGTCGAACTAAGGCACGATGCACTGCTTATACCGACAACACAATTAACAAGCTAAGGCTACCCATGATGTGAACACACTCAACATCAGCATAATGAACATACTAGTGACACTGGCTCCGACGTTGACGCCACTGATGTCGTTATCATCACCTGAAAAGACAAGGAAAAATGGGAATAAAAATAATCAAAAAGGGAAAAAATACAATAAATGATTTTTAAAAAAAACGAGCTAGAGATCACTTACCCATGCGGAAGACCCACGTAGGCGAAGACATTTTTCCATCTCCTCCCTGTGAATACGCAAGGACGCGAAGATTATAGCGTTTGCCAAAAGTTAGCCCAGTGACCAACGCCTCCAACTTGCGTCCTAGAGGCACGAGTGTGTCATTGGCAGTGGACATATCTTGATCTGCCTCCCACACTCGAAGTTTGTAGCCTTGTAGCGGCTCTTCTTCTGTGGAAGGCGCCACGTAACGCCAAAGAACACTCACTGTTGAAGGATTCTCAGCATCGACTTGAACAGAAGTAGGCGGCTTGATGGGAGCTTTCTTGAACGTCCTCTCTCGGAATCGCTCACTTTGAGGACCTTCGCCTGCTGCGTTGTAAGCCATCACACGAACCCAGTAGAAAGTATCCGGAATGAGACCTACGATTAACGCCCAATTTTGAGTACTACGCGATAAGTAGAAGAGTGCTGATTCTTCCTTGTCTTGCTCCCTCCAATATTTTACCTAAAGAATTTAGATTAAAAAAAAAATAGAAACACGTAGAATATTTTAAGTTTAAGTTTACACAAGTTTACAAATTTAGGGCAAAGGAAAGGCAAAATTCGCGACTTGGAACTTACTCGGTAACCGATAAGTTTACCGCGCATCTTCTTGCGGGAGTGTTCCATAGGTAACCACGTGGAATTGAGGGCTGTAGAGTTGTACGCCCGAGCTGCCACTTCTGTAGGAGCAATCTGAGGCATATCTTCGGCTGAATGAATCGTAACTGGCTCGGAGGCGGGACCGCAGCCTTTGTCATTGCAGCCCATGACTTTGACGCTGTAAGGCGTGTAGTAATACTGACGACCGCGATCGACAGTCTTTACTACCACCCCTTGTTGTCTCGTGTCAGTTACTGCAGCTGACTGGAATTCAGTTTCTTCAGTCACGTCTTTCGAATCCTCATCTTCTCCTGATAGACGTCTCCAAAACACTTTGTAATGAATGCCAGAAGCATTTTGCTCTGCTTGAGCGAAAGGCTGCAAATAAACCAATAATTTATTAGTAAAAATATATTTTTCAGCCCAAATCATCATTGGTCAAACTCACCGTCCAAGTAATGGTCAGATCCCCAGTCTTGCCACCACCACCACTCACATGTTGAGGAGCTTGGTGCAAGGTATCAGTGCGAGTGCTGTACTGAGGCGATGGGGCAGAATACGGTCCATAACCAAGAATATTGGATGCTGCAACACGGAATTCGTAAGTGGACCAAGGTTTAAGCACATTGTTAAGTTGGGCTTCCTTTCTCGAGGTGGAGCGGTCTACGTCTGTGGCAGTAATATCTAGAACATTTGTAAAGTAAGATCGCATTAGAAATTTAAATATAAAACGGAAATTACTAGTAAAAAACTAGTCTACACGCTCCAAAAATTGCTCACGCGAAGTAAAAATTATTTTTTGATTTTTCAAGCCCCATCTTACTTTCAATAAGCATGGTCCAAGTTTGGTTCCAATTGGTTCTCCCTTCTATCCGGTAGTAAAGAATGGCAAAACCATTTTGTGCGCCATCGGTCCAGCGTAAACGAGCCGAAGTAGCTGTCAAATCCAACACTTGCATCCCACCAGTAATGCCAGGGGGTCCCTGAACAATTAAATCGGTCTTCACTGAAATCTTGCCAACAGAAGTCTTGGCAATGCACTCATATTCTCCTGCTTCGTCATACGTGATGTTGCGAACTTCCAACTGGCCAGTGTCCCGTGACTATAAAAAAAAAGTAAAATGAGAAAATGGAAATGTACCCTCCTTAGACCACAATAAAAAAAACGTACTCGTTTATAGGGTAATGGCTCAAGAGCATTGCTTAAGAGCTCGTCAACTCTCAGTGTTAGACCGTTGTGTTTCCAGATGTACGTCAAGTCTAGAATCTGGTCTGCCACAGCTTCGCAGTCAAGGAAAAGTCTCTCGTTGACTTGGGTGATGAATCGGTTCTGAGACGGTTGTTTCGTAAAACGTGGTCCTCCTGAAAATTCAGTAAAAATTGCTAATCACGGCTCAAAAGATATAGAATAAGAAAACATACCGAGAATTATAAGCCTTCCTGAGCTCTCATCGCTGCCCGCAATATTCTTTGCTTCACACTTGTACTCGCCCTCATCTTCACGAGAGACACGATCTATGTAGAGACTGCCACTTGGGAGTAAAACTCGGCGACTATGTAGCGCAACGCTGGTGAATTGACCATCATAACCTCGTTTCTTCCACGCAAACGTTGGTCTAGGAGCTGCTTCAGGATTACAAGCCAGTGTCACGTTTCCTCCTTCAGCTGCAAAAGTTTCTGGCTCGAGAGGCTTCTTTCTGAACGAAGGCGCAAATTCTGCTCAAACGTAACAAAAGATCTAAAAATATACACTCCCCTAAAAGGGTAGTCAAGCAGTTAAAAGAAACGTACGCAAAACACGGAGCTGTCCTGAAGAAAACCTGGCGGCTAGCTGGTTATTGGCCCGACACTGGTACATGGCTACATCTTGCTTCTCAAGTTTCCGGATAATAAGTACATTATCCCGGATTTCGTACCGTTCACGGTCTTTCATTTCAAGCCTCGTGATGTCTAGCGGAATTCCATTTTTCATCCACATGTAGCTCACGTCGGGAACGCCAAAGGCTTCGCATGTCCACGTGAGATCCTCTCCTTGATCCATGTGCATGTCTCCTAATGGAATAGTAAAAACGGGCGTGGCTTGGACACTAACCGTGACGGATGCCTTAATCGAGATTTTATCGTTCGTAGCTCGGCAGATATAGTCGCCAACATCTTCTAGCTTGACTTTGGGTAAGGTTAACACCCGGTTATAGTTGGTCAAAATTGCTCCTCGTGGTAAAGAAGCGCCATCTCTGGTCCAATTATATTTCGGCACAGGACTATAAGATAAAATTGTACGAAAAATCGTTACGTCCACTGCCCTTCTTTCTTTTCTTCAAGTCCCAAAAATAATGTAATTTACTATCCAAAGGCGACGCACTCCAGTCGCACATCGTCACCCACTTTAGGAGCCTCTGGGTAGCTCTTAGGGAAGTTGTTGGGAAACTTGAGTTGCTGGTAATTAGCTTAAAAATAAAAAAGTATTACAACTAACGAACAAATGAGAAAAGCAATAAATAACTCACGATGCGGGCGTACGTCAAGAGCAAAGAAAGGGCCATTACGACCCATTGAAGACACTGTGCTTTGCACGTTGCAAGAATACCTGCCCTTATCAATATTTTCCAAGGAAGAAAAGTATAAATTGCCATCAAAGGATACAAAGGTACGTGAATCTTCTTCCACCAAGTTAGGAAAGTAGTCACGAGCCCAATAATATTGCACATCTACATTAAAATGTAAAAAAATATATATATATATAAAATCTTTTTTCATAAAAAAAAATATTTACCCGGGAAATACTGTGGAGGATCACAGTAAATGGCTTTCCCCCAATGTTCTTGCCCACTATCGAGCGATCGCTTTAAATTGAATTCACCAATGAAGCCAAAGGAAATCTGAACGCTCTCTGAAACGATGGAGCCAAAGGTGTTCCTGGCTACGCAATGGTACTTCCCCCGGTCAGAGATCTGAGATCCTTGTTTAAAGATGTTGCTTGAGTCTTTAAAATAACAGTTTACCTCTTCAGGTTTGTTGATAATGAGGCTACCACCGCTAATAGTATGCCGAGTTGAATTCAGAGGATCAATGCGAGTGGATACCAGAACGTCATTTTCGAAATCTTCTTTGTACCAATCATACTCCGGCTCTGGAAAACCTCCAGCAATGCACCTTGATAATAGAACAAGTAATAATAAGACAACAATGGCAATATGGGGAGGGAGAAAACAGGTTTTCTTATTTATCTCTTTTAAGTATCCTATACTTACGTTATGGTAACAAAGTCCACCAGTTGACGCTTGGTTAAATCGAAAACTGCTGGTTGGGGCTGCTGAATAAACTCAGGTCCTCTAGGGAGTTTTTCTGCGTCCATGTTGGGAAAGCCATAAGCGTGAGTGCGATCTTGCACGTTGAGAAGACTGGCTTGTGAGTAGGGAATTTCACAAATATAAAGCAACGGGTCCTGACCATCTACTTTTGCTAAGCCCCAGGCTTTCGCCCTCTCCGAGTAAGAATATGCCAAGTAGTCCAGATTGGGAAGTAATTCCTGATTAGGTAGGAAAGCAGCATCCATGTTATTTATCGTACTTGAGTCGCCCTCATTGACCCAAGTATTTGATCCTTGTTGTCTCCCTCCCACGTACCAAATACGGTGACTGGGATCTATGGTTTGTAAATGGAGAATCATGAAGCTATGTTCCTCCATGCTTCCTATACTGGCCAAGTCTGCGTTGTAAGTCTACAAGAAGTTGCAAGTAAACCATTATAAGTACATGTATTTCCTACACGATAATACACAGAAACTTACTCTGCAAGCCATTCGAGCATCTTCTCGGGTCTTGATGGGACTACGTACAAATTTGTAGCAGGATGTTGAATAATGAACCCAATTTTTGGGGCATACCCTGTCAGGATCATACCCTTCTTTCGTTGTACTGCTACTGGAAGACCCAAACGGCATTACTTGGGCACTCAAAACACTGAGACATGCCAGCAGAGAGCTGGCTAATACAATTGACCATCGCATAGTCTGGCAACAGAAACTAAATTAAAATCTGTAAAACAAGAAATATTAGGAAAATTCAAAGATTAAAGACCGCTAATTTGCTTTTAAGCAAACAGTAAGATTATTAACTGTAGAAAACATAAAACTTGGTAACAGTAAATAAGTTACAAGAAAATTAAACCCAAAAGTTACTGAATTTTCAAGGATTCCCAAATTAGTATGACCAAAACGTATAATACAACCAAAATTACCAAATGTGAAGGCTTGACGTTTTGAGAAGCCGAAAGTATGAGTTGCAACCACCAGCCAACGCCTTTCCTACTCAAAATTGTTTACCTGTCCACTCTTATAGCAATGTTCCAAGAGGAAGAGCTTTCTCACCTGTAAAGGTGTCCAGCGCCAGCCGTGGTAACTTTAAAAACCTCGAGAAAGACCCAACCGTGAAAATCTCTTGGCAAATTAGATGGAAGACCATAAAACAACCATTAATAAATTTAGTTCGTTCATGAAAAAAAACTAGTCAACTCTATAAAAACAGAATAAAAACTGGAATGAAGCATAAAGACAAACCACTTCAGGACAGCTGACAAGTTTCCTTTTATTATTTGACACCATATTTCTGAACTTCCAATACAACCAACGTGTATGTTTTCTTCGCCTGGCTCTCTACTTTTGCACACTTAACAATGTTGCCCTATCCTTTCCCCTTAAATAGCCTTTTAGTTTTTATTTTCCAATCAACAGGGCTTTCGTTCGTTTCTTTGGAAAGATACCTCGGAGTGCACCACGGAATGAACTGCAAAATGGAAACAAAAGCTCACGACGCAACAGACGAAACAAGAGAAATAAGAGTGCTCCCTCACGAAAAGCTCCTTTCAATAACAAGCATGCTGAGCCTATGGGGGGGAATAACCCTATCCTATTCTTTTCGAACCGAGGCCCACTCAAACTACGTAAAGAAATTCCGAAGATTAGGTTCCCAAAGTAATAATAAAAACAAGAAAAGTGAGGACAATCTTTTTCAACAAACTGTACCTGCTGCAGGGGTAAAATGACAGGTTAAAGAACACGGGCAGAAGTTCATAACACGTACCAGATTTAATTTAACCTACACAACAAGAAATTTCCGAACCTAGCATCAACAACCACGTTCTCACCTAAACTCGTTTTTTTTATCAGCTTGCTTTTTCCTTTCACTACGGAGCAAGAACTAGCTCACGAAAAAGAATTTAGTATAACTTATAAAACTTTGAGGCGAAAAGAAACTGAAAAAATCCATCAAGGGAGATGTCGGCGTTTTTATCCCTACTTTTAACAAGGCTTTTACATGCCATATCCATAACCTGGTGCAGCCGCATAAGGACCAGCAGGCGGATAACCGGGGGCGTAACCAGCTGGAGCCATGCCAATGGATCCAGGCCCAGCTGTCAGCATGAGCTGCGGGGCCATAATCATGGGTGGTTGCTTCGCCTCAGGTGCAGCGGCTTCCTCCTCTGCACGCCGGTTTTCAGACGTTTCCAAGCGCTCTAAACGAGTGGACATTTCTCGGACGACTTGAACGAGGTAAGGCATGGCTCGATCCATGATACCGTGCCGCCAAGCCAGCTCCAAGATTACGTCGGGCTGGAGGAGGTCATAGCACTGATAGAGGGCCGCTGCAAAACAGTCAAAATTGCTCTGTTCCAAGAAGAACTGGAGCAATTCCTCAGCCACTTCCGGTTGTTTGGATTCGGCGGCGTACTCCATAGCGTCTTTGTACAACCGGTCTTTCTTACACAATTCCACTGACTGCTTCCAGCGGTTGTTGCCCTTGTACAAATATGCGGCAATACGCCTAAATTCGATCAATTCATGCTTCTCCAGTTTTTGGGCTAGAGCGATCGTGTCGAAGTTGTCAAAAGCGTCAATGGATGTTCGCAAGCCCTAAATGGCGAAAAATATGATCAGTTGAATTTACTAACTATTACTTCAAATTCAATATAAATATATAATAACTAAAATGCGTGGTGTAATGCCCCTAATTCGTCATTAAGACCCCTGCATTCAATACACAGATTGGCACTACTACGATAGTACTTGAGTCAGAAGCTGGGATACTACCCTTGCCTTTGCAAATTAAAGAATACCTCATGAGCTTCTTGATTCTACTCAAAGCTACCAGTTACGTGAACGCGAAAAGAAAAAGATACAGAACGTACGAAGAACAAATGCAGTCATTAACAGCGGCGTAGCTAGAGATTTTTAACGGTACGCACTTAACAGATTTGGCGCCCTAAAATCAGTTTAGCTCTGTAAATTTAGAAAATTTTGGTACGCACTTGCGTACTGTGCGTATCGCTGGCTGGTCATTGACTAATGAGATCTTCCGGGACAATATTGCCAAAAGCACAATGGACGTGAAAACAATAAACAAGCATATTTATACGACTATTAGATTGTGTCCAAGTTTTAATATAGCGTTCTCTCCTCTTGAAGTTTCAAGCTTTGACTCCTTGTCCGCAATAAAATCCCAAAACGTAAAGGTTTTCCCCATCAGTAAAC
>RJJA01000586.1:0-14046 GCA_003724045.1 Lepidurus arcticus | reverse complement strand
GTTTTGCAAAGGCAGCCCAATGTGATAACGTTCTGTTATATCCCTTTCCCCTACCCGATTTTAAATGTACGTTTTTAATAATAAACTTTGGCAACAGGCTTATGCATATACGCCAATATTAATTTTTTAAAAAATGCACGATATTGTGTAGAAACAATTCGTGAAATTTTACCTGGTAGTCTTCTTCCTGAATTAAAAGTCCGTTGAGCGCCTCGTTGATGGCCTTGTTATTTAAGCTCTGGACGGAGCGGAGGTAGGGTTTAACGAGTTGCAAGTGACCTGCTTTCGTAAACAATTGCACGGCGCGAGTGTGGTCCATACGTGGTGCAAGCACAAGCAGGAGGTCGTTCAGAAGAAGGGGCTTATAGTCCAGGTAAAAAAGGATAGCACGGTAGTAGAGTTCCATGTTAGCCACGCGGGTAATGACATCCTTGAAATGACCTTCACGCCACGCTTCCGTGGGATGCGCCATCATGGCCGAAGCGGCGTTGTCGTATTCTTCGTATTTGTCGTAGAGGAAAACGAGCTCTGCCCACAAATGTGCTTGTTCGGCAGCGCGAAGCACTTTCGGAATGTTGACGCGAGACCAAAAGAGCTCCAAATGTTCGCGCATTTTGCTCGGCTTGTACTTGGAATACAAGATGGCTAGTTCGGTGAACATACCCATGTGAGCGCGTTCCAAACCCAAAGCCGCTTCCAGCAAGTTGATCAGCTCTTCAAAGTATCCACGATCCTTGGGGGGAAAAAATGTCACATAATAAAAAACGATTGTCATGGGTTATTCTTTATGATAGACCCGCAAAAAATTTCCCAAATTTAGACCACCTAAGAAAATGAAAATTACCTGGTAATAATTAATCAAATCTTCTAATTCGTCAGCGTGGACTACAATGTGCAAACCGCACATCTGGGCCAGACGGAATTCGCCATGTTCCAAACAAGCAAAACACACTTCCTTCCACGTACGAGTGGAATTAGCTTTCCTTGCGGAATCGACAGCACCTTGGAATTCCCTCAGGTGTACTAACGTCAATGCCAAGCGAGCAAAATTTGAAACGTTGTTGTACAGCAACTTGGCCGGTTCATACATTCCAGCTTCGTAGCAGCGATCACCAATCTATTCAAAAAAATAAAAAATTTGCGTCAGGTTTAGAAAAAAAAATCTTTTCTTTTTTATGTATGAAAAACAATTCTTACCCTTTGAACGTCAGCGTGATTGGGTCCAGCCAAAAATTCTTCTAAATCAGCCAAACGGTTGGTTTGGGCATAAGCGTAGAGTAATTCGGACTCAATATGCGATTCGCGGGTCTTTTTACGAGCCATTTGCAAATATCGCACTAGATCCTCCCACGAACCAGTGCTATGAGCAGTATTCACGACATCCAAGTACGCGGAAGGGTCGTCAGCTTTGATATAAGAGTCGATGGCTTCCTTTACCAACGAAGAACCCAGCTGGGCTTTAGCTAACTGGGACCACACAGCAGGTTCATTGCAGCGTTCAGC
Organism: Lepidurus arcticus; assembly: GCA_003724045.1. Taxonomy (NCBI): domain Eukaryota; kingdom Metazoa; phylum Arthropoda; class Branchiopoda; order Notostraca; family Triopsidae; genus Lepidurus; species Lepidurus arcticus. Next base: position 12,543 of record RJJA01000586.1, on the reverse strand, counting down.
AAATTCGTAAGCCCTGTCCAAATTCTTGACGTGTTCAATCAAAACCTGCCAAAAAACAAACCAAAGTTAGTAACTGTAGTTCTCCTGCTTAACAATCTGAATTGTACCTGAATAGCCGAGGTATTGACGTCAAATTTCTTGAAAATGGCAAACGCTTCCTCGTACAGCTGATTAGCCACGGCAATGGTTGCGATATCAGGCGCATCGTAATTGTCGAGACGGTGGACGTACTCCATGACGCGGGTCTTGTCGGCCTTGATCGCTGTCAAAATCAGCAGATTCTGCAAGTTGCGATGGTCCGAAAATGCAGAGTTATCCAAGACAATCTTTTCTAGCAGTTCAATCAATTCATTGGGTAAATCCGCGGTCATGAACGCTTTCACGGTGACGCTGATCTCCTCAGGATCTTGAGTTTCAGACAAGGCAGTAGCCACGACTTGGTCAATCAGCTGGCGACGGAATGGATTGGCCTCGGCCAATACCTCTGCCCACAACTCAGGATCTCTCCGACGCACCAAATATCTACAACATAAGAAAACAATTATTACCCGCTCAAAAAGAGGTAACCGTAAGCAGCAGAAAGAGTATAAAAAAAAATTTAAAAAAATAAATTAAAGGATACAATTTAACGGAAAGTCTACCTCGCCTGGGACTTGAAGAGCGAATTCTCGTTGCAAGTCTGGATAAGTTCACGGTCGCAGTGACCTCGTTCGTAGGCCACACATGCCAAATGGGGATCGCGCTTTTCGCAGTACTTGCCAACTACTCGCGAATCGTAATATGTATTCTCCTTCAGGAAACGTTCAGGGTTGTTATTGGCATCAATGTAGATCTTGGCCAAAGCGTTATGCGTAGCTGGTTCAATGCAGCCTTCGTGGACCCGGGATTCCAGCCACGGTAAGAGCAGTTTCAGGCGATTGCGCTTCTCAACCTCCTCGACAAGTTCTTCCGTGGAAAACTGGCCACGTACAACCATAATCAGAGACTTGATGACATCTTCAGCGCAGTCGACATCCAAAAGACCGCCTACCACGACAGGCAAACGGGCCGGGTTGACTTTCTGCACGTAGATCTCGATATACTTTTGCAGGTTATTGCGATACAGGTAGAGGACCAAGTCGTGGACAAAATCAAAGCGGTCGCAAACGATGATCAAGGGCAGTTGATCCGTCAACTTCGCTTCTTTCAGGAAATTCTTGACTCGTTCCGGATTGTAACAATGCGACTCTCTGCAAATTCGTTCCACCTCTTTGATTTGACCAGTCTTGCAGGCCGCCTATTTTGCAATCAGAACGTAAACTTCTTCTTATCAGACATACTTTTTGGAGAGTTTCTTTCCTCGTCTTTAATTACCTGGATGTATTTGAAATGAACTTCAGGATCCTGACTAAAATTAACGATAGATCCCAGGAAATAGAACAATCCTTCGAAGGACTTGAAGGACTCGAACAAATCGATGAGAGCTTGAGTCGTCAGCTGCTCGTGATACTTGGTGGCAATCTGCACACAGACTTGCAAATTCTGTCGGATATTTGCAGTAAGCATGGCTCTGAGGCATTCTACCGAGTCTTCGACTGACAAGGATCCGAAATAGTTGACCAGCCACTCGGGATTCAGCAAATGGGTATGTACGACGGCTCGCTTGATGTCATACAAGTCGGTATAATGTTCAAGCGCGCGTTGCAAGAGTCCGGCTTTCTCACAAAGCTGGGCAATGTGGGCGCGATCGTAGTGCGAGAACATCTGATTGCCCAAAATGGCGTCTGCGACCTGGGGTGCGGACATCAAGTTCATCTCTAAGAGTCGCGTCTGCAAAGGACCTTCAGCTGGACGATTGTTTTTCAAAGCGTCCAACAAGAACGCCGTGCATTGTTGAACCATGCCTTGCTCCAAGAAAATGTCGACAATCTAAGCAGACAAAAATCGTTACAGCCCAAAACGCCTTCTTTAATAAGGATACTTTACTTGAGATATGTCGGCTAAAGGCTCATCGTCTTGCACCAGCATTTGTGCAAACGCCGCACCTTGTTCGGGAGCGATCCGCATGACGGAGCGCAGAAGGTAAATGTAGTCAGGTGTGTAGCCTACTTTCTTGGCATACAGAACAATTTTTTGGAACTGACCCGTTTCAGCAAAGCATTGAATGACCTTATGGGGTACATTCGCTCGCAAATACACGGACAAGGCCAACGTTGGATCCGCCGCTTTGACCAGATCGCCCAACTCCTCACTACATTCCAGTTTGTCCTCCTTGAGCCATTTCTCTAGCAATTGCTTCCTGCCTTGCGCCAATACTGGCCGGCAAAGTTCAAGAGACTCAAACTTGTTCAATTGACCCTATTCACCAATCCAAAAACAATATATTTTATTTTCCTTTTCCCTCGAAAACTGAAATACTTGATCCAACAGGATTCCAAAGTACTGGAGCAAAGGAGATGTTGTTCCTGGTTGGGCAGGTACTTGTTGAAACTTTTGTATGGTCGCTGGAGTGCGTAGAATGCCTTTTGGAGCATTAGCAGCCACCTAGTTAATTTTCAAATTAAAACAGAATCGACTAGTCCAATTGTTTTTTGGTTGTTTTGTTTTTTAACGGGAATTTGCTCTTGTTATAATCATTGAAAGATTTAACGCACTTTGGCAGCTTCGGCGTACTGCCCTCCAGTAAATAGAGCGTTGAATTTTCGGACAAATAAATCTTCAGCGCCGGCCAAGTTGTTGCGCACGGCCATGCGCAACGCCAGATCAGGATTTTGGAGTACCGTCGTGATATACGGAATGATATTCTCTTCGTCGACCGACACGGAGAGCACTTGACCTTTACGATTAACGCCGATAATGCCAGAAGTTCCTTCGTGCGAGGCAGTTACAAACACCGTCTCGGCCGAGATACGATTCATGTACAAACAGGTTCCAGTTTCGATGTCGTACAAGTGAATGTAGCCGTACTTGGTAATGAGATAGATGACGTCATGCTTGGGACTCACCTTAACAAAAGAAAACAGAAAGATGTAGTTGTTGTTTTTAGCTTCCATAACGTATTTTATGGTTTGGAGATAAACTACGTACTTGCATGGCGACAGGGAAATCACTTTGGGCTTCGGCGGGGAAGAAAACATCCACCGCCTTTTTAGCAAAGGGTTGATTCCCAGTCGGGGGCGTGCCTACTTCAATAATGTGCAATTTGCCACCGGCAGTGCCTCGCACAGCAAAGCAGAACAACGTTGATTGTTCAGGGTTGCCTTCCGCTTTAAACTGAGCGAAAGCGGCCGCGTGACCCTCGATTGGTTGAGACACTTTCCGTTCCACTGAGTACAACTGCATGGCCCCCACTACACGGTTGGCTTGCGCTGAAATGCCGATGAGCAGCAGCCATTGTTGACGTGCATCTGTGCGGTAATTGATAATCTGGCAGCCGTTCAAAGAGGCGTGGCGGTCAAACATTTTCAGCGGCAAAGAATCACCTTAAAAGAAAAATAAATACGGGGTTAATCACCATTCCCAGCTTTTAAGTAATACTCTGTAATAGAATTGCTACCTTCCATGCTCCAGTGATAGACGACATTCTCGGTAACCAAGGCAATGGCATTGAGAGAGATCCACTTCCAAAAAATGACATCTTCTGTCATGGTATGGGCTTTCATCTTGGACTTCATCTCGATGTTGAAAATCTGCAGCGTCCGACCTGCTTTGAGGGCGATTACTTTGGAGGCAGGGTTCATGATAGCAGAATCAGCCGAAATAGGACGACGCGTGGGATTGGTAGGATCGGCCATATCAATGATAACCACTTGGGCCGTTTCGCCTACTTTTTCTCGCACGCAAATGAATTTGTCAGACTCCATTGTCAACGAGCTGAATCCGATGTTGGCGGCATTTATTCCCACACTCGTCAACTAAAATACAAAATCTTGGAATTAGAAATAGCCCATTTTTTTTCATCCATACAATAAATTTAGCAAACAAGCCCAACAAAGTTTACACCACCAATAACAATAATTTATATAAAAAAATAAGTACATGTAGTTAGTTTAATAAATTAAAAAACTTATAATACGAAAGACATAAGAAATATCAGTAGTGAAAGGACATACTAAGATGATCAGGCAAAGGTTCTGATTTTTGAATTAGCACGTGACTCATCTTCCAGACTTTCTAATATGGCTTCTTCGTTACTTCTACTTAAGCTGTTTACGGCGACGAATCCTGTATTTTCCATTTCTGGAGAACGATTGAGTTTGGGGTATTGTATGTGGGATGGCGTGGTAAAGGAAACCGAGATCAATACACGCCCACTCATTTTGCCCCCCCCCCGGCTTTTTCCTTTCTAGAAATATTTGGGCCTTGCGTCTAGACATTACAAGTTGTACGCGATATTTTCCTAATCAAACTCATTAGTATGCGTAATTCCAGCTTTCCGTCAGATTGTTCACCGGAACCACCTTTTCAGCGGGAGGGGGGGGGGGGAAAGGCCGTGGTATCTGATCTGTGAAGACCTACAATAGGACATTAGCTAGGCTTGCAGGAATATGTCCAGGATGGGTTTATCCTCGTTTTCCGCCCCTTTTTGGGAAACTCGGAAGGTTTTTTTAGGATGAGCTGACGATAATAACAAAGAAAAGCAGCGGAAGTTTTGGGGAAAAGCTCGGCGAACGCAGTAAGATTAAATGTACTTCAGCGTCACTCTCACTGCAATGCCAGTTGTCAGTGACACAAATAAGCTGTTTTGTTTGCGTTTTGCCCAATTCCAGGGAAACATGAATCATATGTCCAAAGATAAGCAAGCCCTGACCAAGCCTTTTGGGATAACGCAGCCATCCATCGTTTTTGTGATACCACAACCTGTCAAAACGCCGCCAACTTGCTATGAGCAAAATGAAGGTATTTTACCTGGAGATGCTCCTGGAATTTTATGGGTAATACTTGAGCCATGATGGCTGTTGATGAAAAATCACTCAGGCACTCAAAACGAACGTTCCTTATCTCATAAATAACACTATTTCACAGGCCAAGAAAGGGGCGGCTAACTGAACTCGCAGCCGAAGGAAAAGATGGCTGACACTCGGCGGAGAAGTACTAGAGGAACCTGTTAATAAAATGCCAATAAGGATGTTAAAAACTAATAATTATCCATTATATTTTATATAATTCATTAAATTAACTTGGTCTCACTAATGGCTTACGATTTAGCTAGCAGAAATTTAATAAAAACTAATTTTTGGGACGGAACTGCTTAGTTGAGAGGTGTTCAGTGCGACACCGTCCTCGAGACTGCGCCCCACAACGAAACGTCATCACGACAGCGGCGAAATTTAAACCTAGTAAAGTGAACAAAAATATTTAACCTGTAAAAGAGCAAAATACTCACGTAAATTGTGTTTCCAATTTTTAGTGAGTGTATTTATAAATTCAGCGAAAATGTATCCCTCTATTATGAATTACACATAATTGTTTATCACGTATTTCAGCCCTTAGGTGAACTCAGCTGGGTTTCAGTCCTAATCAAATCACAATCTGCATAACTAAGTAGTCTTATTCAAGCTGCGCTTAGCTTCACTTTGAAAAAAAATAAAACAGAATGAAAGAAACAGAAGGGATTAAAATAACAATTTATTGAGCGTTACAGATGAAGAAAACGGCACTGTTCAGCACTCAAGGGACATCCTTGGGGATGATTGGCAGCAAACCAACAAGGTTTACACTTTCCATTGGGGGGACTGATCTTGTAGACTTTCCGTCGTTTTGCTAAGGGTTCCTCATCAGGTGGACGGAAGCGGACCTCGCCTCCACTCACACAAAAAATGTGAGAATGATTCCGCAGTAGCGTCTGCAACCCGCCGCATTCGTTTTTTAGAGCTTGGAGATCTTCTGCAGGCACTTGAACGGCTACTTGGAGCAACGGCAACGTCTTTCCTGCCGTCCAAGCTCGTTCGCTAGTCGTTACTCCCTCTAGCAACAGTTTTGCAGTCAAATCCACGATCCGTTGTGTCACATTAGCAGCGACGGTCGTGCAATTCCGCACGGGTTCGAGCACTGGGCGTGGCTTGAAATTCAACTCGCTTTCCACGGAAGTCGAGTGACTATGCTTTTGCAACCACGAGCTAATGATCTGTTCTAGGCATTCCACCGGTTGCCAAACTCTTCCCAGCCAGCAAATTCTTCGCGTAGAGGGAATACGGAGTCGGTCTTGTTCCATAGAGTAGCCCAAAGCCACGCCCAACGATCCCACAAACTCCAAGTACTCGGCATAGCGACTAGGTTGAACAGCAGCAATATCCGCTTCGTGATCCCGTTTCGCCCCAGTAACAAGTTCTGTCTGAATTTTCAGATTCCCACGAAGATATTTCCCATCGAAAGTAAAAGGACAACACGGCAAGAGGAAAAAACGTGTCACGTGTTGACCTGGAATCGACATACGGGCGGCCAAAACGGGCAACCACGGCGTAAGTTCATCGGTATGATTTCCCAGCAACCAATCTACTCGCGGTAATTGGCAATTAGGTGTCCAGCAACGAGCCTAATAAAAGAAAACGACAAAAAGAAGAAGAAAAAGAAGAACACGTGAAAATTATTCAGTCTGTCAAATGCTATTTCCTAAAAGTGGGATAAAAAAAGTAGTGTTAAGTGTCTAAAACGCGCTACAGACTCGGACTTTTATTTTAAAACTGTTGGGCTTGTCTCCCTTGTTAACCCAAACAGGAAAACAACAACTGATATTATCTTAAGAGATAGGTGTGGAGTATAGGGCTCCGGAGACCTTCAGCTTCAATCTGGGCGAGCACGTTTGATACTGGCCGCAATCGCATTGTTATGCAAGGGCGCAAAATAGGCTAACAGGCCGCCGACTTCGTAAGATTGCCCCTTGTGACTTGCCCCTGGCTAGCATTAAGCTCTTCTTCATTTCTGTGTGCCTTCAGCCTCGACTCACGCCGTAATCAAAAAGAAATGCTTGTGCCCCTCTTTTTTATACCCACCGTCTGCCATATAACCGTAACAAGCCTTTTTATTTTGATTTTTTCATAATTTCCAAGGAGAAGAAGAAGAGACACTTACTTCAAGCTGAACAAAGTTGGGATAAGTACTCCAGATTTTGCGAACTCTCAAATCCCACCCACGTCCAACATAGCCCTCTGCGGCGAGCAAAAAAACCAAGAGCCCGTTGCCACAGCCGAGATCCAAGAAAGTCTGCTTTTCTGACAAGCCCTTTGCTTGCCGTTCCATTTCCCAAAGTAGCAATAAGTAACTAGCAATGGCAATATCTTCATATACAAACTTCTGCGGATCCGTGCTTTCAGACCAGTTCTATTTAACCAAGTAAAGAAATAACTTAATTAATTTTGTTAATGGATTCAGCGTAATGCAAAGAAACAAATTATCTACTTTGCATAACTCTGCTCCATATTTCGTCTTCAGGTACTGGTACTTGCTGTTGTATTGATCCAAGTTCACCAGGCGTAACGTGGCCAATTGAGGTCCCTTATGTGTCCGCAGTTTTTCGTCGTACCACTGCTGGATCTTAGGTACGACTTTGTCTTGCATCCATAATGATCTTTCTTTGGATTCTAAGCGAATCTGACCTTCCAGTACCGACAATGTATAAGGAACAGCCGGAGTTAGCGCCTTAGCCCATATTCCGGACAATAAAGGGATGTACAAGGCCTTGCACCTTGCCAAGTCCACCTAAAATCATTAAGAATGCTAATTTAATCTTTAGGATAAGATTTTGTGTAAGCGTTACCTACAATTTCTAGCTCGTAGGCCCATGAATTGGGGTTTTCTTCGATCGCTTTCTTGGATAAAAGCTTCCTGCATGTAATAAAGGTGGCTGGCTGGGATGTTTCCCGCCAATGGTTTTGCTCAGCAGGTTCTAAAGTCACTTGTTTCTCTTCTGCCAAGGCCTTCAATTTGATTTCTAACTCTGGCAAGCTCCCAGAAAAGTTGAGGCTTATTGCAGACCACTTCTTTTCATCCAACAAGATGTCGCGAGCAACTGTGCTATAACCCCATAGCGTTATGACTCCAGATAATCGCTTGTTAACGACTTGCGGTTTCTGACTCCAGACTCCTACGCTGCTGCAAAATCTGCACAATTTTTCTCCTTGCGGTTCAGCGCTTCTTGCTTCTGCTTTTGTTGGTTCTTGCTTCTCATCTGTCATTTTTCTTCTCTAACGCCTCAGCGTTAACAAGTGTCCCAAGCTTTAATTTCCTACAAGAAATGGAAAGCAAACACACTATGTCACTATAAACAATACAACAAAATTAAGTCCAGACATTACCTGTTTCGTGAGTAACTCAGCAACTAAAAAAATCTACAACCAGGCAGATATTGAGGGTGACAAACGAGTTTACAGTTTACTTCAACGATTGCTAGGTAAGTTGCTATACCGGTTGCTAGGTAACCAGGACTTTTAAAAGCGCCTAAATCAAATCTTAAAATTTCACGGATGGAGTCTAGGAGAAAACAGCAACTTTGTTGCTCTCGAAACTCCCTCTTTTTCCGTAATCCTTCTCTTTTTTAACACCTTTTTAATATGTTATGACTCGTATACAGCTACGGCAGCCAGAGTTATTCTGTACTCTACCTTCTCATCTTTTTTAGGTCCCATCGCGCCATCGGCGAATTCCAAGAGTCAGATGACGAACAAAAATGAACATGAAACCAACCAGACAGAGACAAGTCGATCCTTACTTTCCCACCACAAAGCATTGAAACATTGACCCTGGGCATCGTAACGAGGTCTATTTTCCATCCACTGGAGACGGTGTTTAGATTCCCACAATCGCTAAAACAACTTGTACTTAAAAAAACCGTTGGCAAGGTAGCTTATGTATGTACGAATATGTGTACTGTACGTCAGTGTGTTTGTGCGTGTGTGTATATACATTGAGTGCGACTTTTTGTACCAAATATACAGTTGTTCTCGATTCTCTTGAGTTGGCATGGAAATTGCCAAGCGCATTCCGTGGTGGGGTGCGTCATGACTATGCCAAGTTTGTCGCCAAACGAATATATGCAACTGAAAGTCCCTGAGACGGAGGATAATCCCCACCTTGTACTTTTCTTTCTTCTTCACCTTCAAAGAGGGGGTGAGCTTACTCCCCCCCCCCCCCCTTCCTCTTGTCATACCTCTCTTCTGTATTTCTTGCGCTCTCTCACTCAGCTCCTATATGGGAAAGCTTTCTTTTCGTGGCCGAGTCCCGGACTTGTGGACTTCCACACACACACAAGTCCCAGGGTTAAAATTAGGGCGGCCGCAGGGACGGGATTGCGGTGCGGAGGGTGGCTAAGTTTAGTCTCTTCCTTTTTATACCTTTTCTTCCCGTTCCCTTCTACTTTCCCTTAAGAAAAGATTTTTGCTGTCTTGCTTTTAGCTTCGTCTTTCACCCAGACTCCCAGTTGAAGCTCATCCGTAAGCTGGCGTAGACATTCTTTATACACACAATACAGACACAGACCAGTTACTGCTCAGTCAAGTGGTGTTCAATCAGAGTGGATGTGAAGTATCACGGTGTGTATATATCACTGGGGATGGGCGGAGCGGCTTTCCACCAAAAGAACCCAACGAAATACCCCAATTGCCCCACGGCGGGAAATGAAGGAAACCAGACTCGGGTACTTAGTCTGAAGAACAGCATGCCACTCTTTTAGCACTCAGTTCGTACCCCGCTGAAGACTTGTGTCAATAAGCAAAACGGTGCTATGTGTATATCAACAGTTTGAGTCAGTATTTTTAGTTTTTTTTCTCTTGCTATACCAAACCCTGCCTACCAGGAACTTTTAGTTTGAGATAAAATCGTCCGTAAAGGAGGGTCAGGAGAAAATACGGGAAGAAGGCGTGGACGACTCAAAAGTTGCTGAAGGGTTTGTTTTGGTTTCTTTGTTTTTGTTCTTTTGGCGGGAAGGGGTTGATGATACGTGATTGGTAGCTTGGAAATTGAAGTGGATTGCTGCGTGATGCTGACCTCGTCGAACTTCCTGTTATGGAACGACGGCGCTCGATGCGGAACCGAGGCCGTTATCGTCAGAGGCCACGCCCACTGACCGATAAACTGAAGGACTTTTGCCGCGCATTAATCGCCTTCATTTTCGGGTAAACTATATAATACCATTGGGCTCAAAAACCTATGGTATAAAGTTTGAATTAATACTTTAATTTTTCTTCCATTGTCTAATTAAAGCTGCCTTCTTGGTTATCATAGTCTTGTTCTTGTTTTTCGTAGTCACGTGGGTATTTGCGGCTTGGTCGTGGGATACATCATCGTGGGCGCGTTCGCCTTCATGGCCATCGAAGGCAGAGAAGACGAGGAAGATCCAGACGGTGAATTGTCGCCGTATGAGAAAGTGGGGCAAATTCGCGATGAAACAGTGACGCGGCTTTGGACGCTTACAGCGGAGCTCAATGTGCTATATCGTGACAATTGGACAGCGTTAGTGGCCGCCGAAGTATCGGCCTTCCAAGAGACGGTGATAACAGCAGTATCACAAGGGTATGAAGGGCACGAGTCCGCACCCTTATCATCGCAATGGACCTTCTCAGGAGCTTTCTTGTATTGTCTCACTGTCATTACCACAATCGGTAAAACAAAAAATCCACTTTTTTCTTTCGTTTTTTTTTCTTACAGATTTCCTGGCTTCTTTCCTTCTCTGTAAAAATGACAATAACGGAAAAGAAACATCTCCAGAAAACGGTCTTTAAAAAATGGTTATTGTTGTTCAGCTCGCAAGTCTCCAAAGTAACTTGCGAAGGATAAGATACATCGCAAATAAAAAGACTCTTCCCACCCACATGACAGATAGTACCTAGCCTTCTCTAACCTCCGCCCTTTTCCCCTCCCTCGTTCACATTTTCCGTCTTGTTCGAGCTGGGGGACGATTCTTGCCTAGTCTTGTAAAGGGGGCAAAAAAAGGACTCAAAGATTTTTGGCAATGACGTCCGTGTCTTGCCAAAGGAAAGGGGCGTCACGTGCGTCACGGACGCCTCGATTCCCATCTACTTTCCTTTTTGTGGTTGTACATTATAGAGGTGTCTTCCTGTTCTCCAACGTCCTTCTCAGGAGCCTCCAATTTCATTAGCCTCATCGCCTCCCGTTCACGAACCTGGGCTATCCTTCAGAGGGTGAGGCTAGTACGTAGCCTATATACAGCCTTCCACTGTATTACTTTTCCTTCTAGCTCGTCCCCTTCCAGTTCTTCCGCAAGCCCCTAAACGCGGAAGAAGCATCCCATCCCTTTCTCCGTCTTTTCCTGCATCTTCATTTGCATTGTCGACTTAAATTTAATAATGGGGCAGCAAGCTTCTCATAAGACTCAGTGCTGTGTTGCCCGTCTTAAGTTATCGTCAGCAGAGCGCAATCGAATTGACATTGCCTAACGTCTCCTGGGGTTCGACTTAAAATCCCTCACCCCCGACGCAACAAAGAAGAGGCTAATTACTGGAGCTCTAACTAAGGATAGCCTCTTGTCTTGCAGGCTTACGAGTGGTTTAATAAACTACTACTAACTTGCTTATTCTTTATGCAATACTTTTGCAGTTAATTGAACTTGATATCTGACGCTTGTTTTTTTTTCGCAAATAGGCTATGGAAACATAGCGCCGAGAACCATCTGGGGCAAAATTGGTACCATAATTTATGCCATGGTGGGGATGCCATTGTTTTTGCTCTACGTGTCCAACATTGGGGACATTTTAGCCACGGGTTTTAGGTGGACGTACCTCAAGATGTGCAAATGCCAAAGGAGTCGAAGAAGGCGTGGTAACACAAGAAGCGGAAGTGGGCGGCATCGCCACCATCATCATAGTCCAAACGCCACGCCTTGGCAGGTAATCGTTTGGAACCTTTCCATATCTTCTTTGATCAAATGTCGAGATTCCAGTGGCTCGTGTTTCCAGGATTAAATAACAAGTGATAGTAATAGCACAAATGTAAATAGTACCCTGATAAAAAGTGAAATCCTATTTCAAAGCAAAAATTGTCCTACTTCAGAGCGATATGACGTTTCGCTTTACAATAAAAGCAATTCGCACTTGAAATAGAGCTTTACCTTTTTCGGTGTATAAATAAGAAAGAGTCACAATACGATTAGCCTAAAAGACTATGTAATAGCAGTTCCCAAAATATTAATTGTTTCAGTTAACTGAAAAAATATATTGCCACGGTAAATTTTGATTAAGTAGTATTTTCAGAAAATTATGCAATACAAAGAACGAAAATTATTAAAGGATTCAAGGCGCAATTTTTTTAAAATATTTAAGTATCAAATACAAGTAAGATTAAAATAAGGCCACCGTGTCGTTCAACATAAAAATTTCGAAAGAGTGCGCTCCATTTTTTCTCAATACAGTTAAGGCTCCCGTATACCTTAGCTCGGTATAGGCTAGCATGGGGAATTTCGGAACACTTTTTTGAGAAAACCAGTGCATATTATGAAAAAAAATCTTTTACAAGGCTCTTGAGTTTGCCCACATGTAGTGCACAACCAAAGCACGATTTTTTCTAATGAGTATTTAATTAGCAATATGCAAATGAAGTTTGCAACTATGAGAA
>RJJA01000585.1:0-24250 GCA_003724045.1 Lepidurus arcticus | reverse complement strand
ACTTCTTTTTAAACAGCTTTAAAGGTGCTCTAAGTGCTTTTATTAACTTACAAACTCAATCACAAAAATCTGACTTTTTACTGAACCCACACGTTTTGTTATTTAAATTAGCACCATCTACGGCACATTTATGCAAACACTTGACAGCTCTTCACTCCGCATGCTTTTCTTGACAGTCGACAATGCACCCGTTAGATGGCGCGGATCGACTGTAAATGTCAAGAAGATGCTTTTCTTGTTTATTACTATTATTTACTTTATTTTAATTTTTGTTTCTCTTCTCTAGTTGTTTTATTTATTTACTTTAGTTTCCTTGTATTATTAGATAATATTACAAGTCCCCTAATTGGGACCTTCTATTTTTCTTTCCGTCGTGCGTTATGTATTTGTTCGTTTCATCTATTTTTTTCCCTCTTTGATTGTATTTTTCATTTTAGCTGGTGTATTTCTTTAGTTTCCCTGTATTACTGCAGGTTGTGATGCGTGTCTAATAGTGTACTTTCTCATTTTCTTTTCAAAACCTGGTTCGTAGGAGTTTTTAGGTTTATTATACATTGGTTAACATCTTTACATAAGTATTATTCACATTTTGAACTGCAAGAGATTATAAAAAAAATGTAAACTCTGAATTAAAAGATAATTGGTTAGAACTTTAAAGCCAAATTAGCCATGTGTTTGTATTAGAACGCACTTGAAACCTTAAATTAATTTTACCGGATCCTTATTACAAAGCTTTACAACAAAATATTACTGACATCTACATATTCTTCAATGTCTTCCAAATTGGCTTCCATTGAGAGATCAAAGGGCAAGCTCATATTAGCCTGATCTGAACCAGAATGCTCTACATCTTCATTCATATTAGGCCACTCTAAAGGCGTACTACTGTTTTCAGTCGTACAGGAAGGCGATGAATAGACAAAGGGGACGCGAACTCTTTTTAACCGTTTGATAATATCATCCAAGCTGGGTTCGTGTGTACTTCCCTGTTCTGCCACGGTTTTTAAACTGTCTCGTTTCTCCAGAAAGGAAGAAGAGGGCGTGGCGGACGGCTCGCTGCAAGTTAAGGAGTTTTTCCGGGAACTCGTAAACCAACGACTGGAATTCCGACTACTGGGTGTGGTACTGGGAGTTCTTAGCACACTACTGGACGTCCGACGCTTGGGCGTCGATAAGGCGCTGTCAATCAACTGCAGTAAATCCCCGCCAGCCGAACTGCTCGCACGAATGCATTCCATTGCCGGAGGCGAGAAACTGCCTTGACTATTATCCTCTGAACCCGTAACTAAAGTAAACAAGCAGAAGATTCGATCAATCTTAAAATAAATCTATAAATTAGGAAATATCTTTTAGATTCAAAACAAAATTGCCCAAAATGTTTCAAAAATTCAAATTCAAAAACCTTAAAAAAATTAAACGTAAAATTAGGAAATATCTTTTAGACTCAAAATAAAATTCTTCAAAATCTTTCAAAAATTCAAAATGAAATTAGGGAATTCCTTTTAGATTCAAAATAAAATTCCCAAAATTTTTAAACTAAAAACTTTCAAATATTTAAACTACAAAAAATAAAAAAATATGACAAAATTACCTAACGGTGAATTGCGTAGTTGGGCAGAGTTCTTCGTAACAATAGACGACACAATCTACATAATAAAAAATAAAAAAAATATTTAGCTAGAATTAAGTGACAATTTCAGAGATTTTACGTCTTCAGCTGCTTGGTTAAGTTTGTCGTCTCGTTTTTGGCCAATTTTTGAAGTTACGGGCGTCTCTTTTGCGGCTGGCTTCGATTCAAAGGATTTGGAACTAAAAGCCCCGTTCTTTGAACTTCCAGTAGATCGTTTAGGTATAACGCCTGGATTGGTGTTAATCTTGGATGGAATATCTGCGTATTTACGACGCGTAGGTAAAAGGGAAACTTCCTCCTTTTGTGAAGCTGATCGGGTTTGTTCGGCTTTCTTGATCTGCCACTGTTTCTGCTTATCCGGAAGGTAGTGTCTGGCAGAAAGGGAGGATTTGGCTTGAAGCTGAGGAGAGGCAGACGAGGAAGTAGAAGTATTAGCCTGTGGACTTGATCTAGGACTCGAGATTGGATGAATTTGAAGCTTAGGAGCAGGTTTCAGAGGTTGGGAAGCTAATACAAGAGAAAATAAATCATTAGAATCGATATTCGAACTTTTTGGAAGGTTTTTAAAACAATTTGGAGGTATTATTTAATACCTGCGATGGCTGGAGTCATGCTGAATAGTTCAGAGGGCGATTCTTTAGCTTCGGTGAACTTTGGAAGAAGCGGACGGTAAGGAGTTATGGGCGGCAACCCTAATCCCCCTCCAGAAACTGTAATTTAAGTATTTTTAGAGAACTTGAGAAGCTTTTTTTTAAAAACTAATTTTAGCTTTTAAGATAACTTTTTAAGCTATAACGTGTTAAGATCGTTGAGATTTTGAAGGTAATTTAGAATTTTGTAGTTAGATATTTACCGGTTTGAGCTAATTTATCATGTAAAGCATCCAAACGCTTGATTTGCTTCTCACGGTAAGTTTCCAGTTTCGTTACTTCCGTTGTAAACTGTTCTACTAACGCTTTGTGGCCTCTTTCGTTGTTCTTAAGACGCTTAGCGTGAACTAAATTAATACAGAATTTTTCATGTAAATTATTTCGGAAGTTTAGATTTTTTTTTTAAATTTTACCATCGATATTGTCAGGAAGGGGAGGTAACTTGTAGTTTTCTTGCACTGAAGTTAAAATGACACTCATCAAATCCACGATATTCACCTTCCCTTCAGAGAGTTGTATTTCCTTATGGTGCATCTGCAATTAATTAAATGAAAATAAATAAATTAGTTTCTTAATTAGAATAAATAAGTGTAAACAAACTAAACTGTGATACACATAATCCCCTTCCCCTACCCGTTTAAAAAAAAATACGTTTTAACAATAAACTTTGGCAACAGGATTATGCCCATACGCAAAATAAATAATGGTTTAAATTAAAGTAAGTTAAAGTAGAAACGGAAAATCAAAAATTAGTTTTAATTGAATTAGAATGTCTAGTTTAACTTACAGCTTGTTTGCGTTGGTAATTCTCGAGGATTTCTGTAGGAATGCTGCGTAGAATCGCTAAACCATCTAAGCAATTCACAGGAGAATTTTTCTTCTTGAATAAATAATCGAAAACTTTGGAACATTCCTTTTCTTGGGATTCCAGTAACCGAAACTTGTTTAAATAGTCTTCTAAAACCGATTGATTTCCTTGAGTCTTCATCAATAGTTCTAGAATGAAACGATTTTAGTAAGAAAACGAGATTTATAACCTCTTTCAAATCAATTCAAGCGTGAAAAAGGTCTAGTTTACCATCACAAATGGTTTTGTCGTCCAAATTAAGCAACTTTGAACCCAAATCTTGGTTTACGGCTTTCACTTCTTCTAGTTTCTGCGTTAATTGGGCGATTTTAATATGGCTTTGGCGGTATTTTGCAATCAAATCACTACAAAAATGTTAATATCATTAGAAAGAAGGTTTGAAACTGTTTTTTTTTACTTGGCGAGACGTTTTTTAGACGTATATTCTGCAAAAAATGTGGCTTGATCGGTTGCAAAACTGGAAAAATGTTCGTTCATGACGCTAGCTATGATTTTACTGGTGCAATTCTTGGGTTTACCCCCTTTTTTACACTCAGGATGAAGTAGAATGTCATCTAGAATGCAAAGAAAAGAGTTTTTGACTTGTTAAGATATTCTGGGAAATTTTAGACTTAATTACCACGATTAATCAGTTGTCTATCAACAACGTACGAAGCTAAGGTACACAACAAGTCGCAGAATTTGTCTCCTCCCGGATTTAAGAGAATAGATGGGTTTAAGCGAGGAAAGTAGCTGGCATTGCTCTGTAATTAACAACAAATTAATTATTTTGCAAATTCTTTTATATTTCTGGGCGCACAAAATGTGTTTAATTAGAAAGAGAACCAAAGAGATTTTACTTGGATTTCAATTAGCCAGGCTTGGACAGTTTTGCGGAATTGTGACTCTTGCTTTTTGTCGAAAACCGGCCAAATATCACGAAATTCTTTTAGCGCTCTTTCTGGATCCAGTTTAGTAAATAAGAAATGGACCACTATTTCAAAAGCTTTTCTGTTTGGATTCAGGAACATATTCTGGAAGAATTTATACACTTAAGATGGTTAACCTTATAAATTTGGGGAATTAATTAAATTAAAGCTAATTTTTTTTACTTTATCGAAGGTTGTGCGGTGTTTAATAGATAAAGCGCGGGTGTCCAAACCCAACAGCCTTAAATAGTTAAACAGCAATTGATGGACATCTAACTTATGTACAGCGGCCTTGGCCATGGTTCCTTTATTGAATTTAAATAACAAATAATAACACAACGGGATCAAAAACCGAAATATGAAAATGAATGAGGTTTGTTTGTAACGGTGGCATGCACTGCCTGGAGGAGTGGTTTGTTTTGAATTTGCTAGGGCGCGTTTAGCGCTGCCTCTTAGCTACGATAACAACTAGAAACAAGTGTTAGTGTGTCTTACATTTCTGATGACCTAACGGCGATAGTCTATATGCTGAATAGGTAGGAACCATGTTTTTTTAATTTATTTCCTTCTTCTGTATAGTTTTATCCTTACGACAAAAAGGAAACATTTATTTTCCTGCTGGTAACTTTTGTCAACAGATGGCCCTGATGTCGTACCATTTCTCACATGCTGTAGGTTAGCTTAGGTTAGGTTATAGGTTACATTAGGTTGACGATTCTCGTCAACTTTCGTTGATGAGAGTCGTTAAAACTTGCTCTTTCGTTCACTCCACTAGCTGAAAAAAGAATAATTCATTGTTGGCCAGTGACACACTAGTGTCATTTTTGACTCGAGGATACATTACGTATGTATGTAACTAAATCCGGAGAACGTGTTGTTCTCACCGCAATTTCGTAAACTTTAAACACGAAATGGAAGCAAACAGAAAGAGATAATTTAAATATTATTTTTCTTAAAATATCTTAATAACAAAATATATTTTACTTGCTGATTTAAAATTCTCATAACTGGGATTGTGAATTATGAGAAACGTGACAAGTAAAATATTGTGGTGACGTACGTCACCTGTAGGGCTTTTTCTCCTATAAACTGGTTTGTTGTGTTGTACTGTACATTGGTTGTTCCACGTGTCTGTATTCCTTTTCTGACATTCTCGTACTAAGGCCCGAACATAGGGATGTATATAAAGGGGGAAAACTATGTTGGCAGGCAGTCGGGTGCTTGGGATCAAACAGAAATACAGGCCTTGAAAGAACCATCCGCTACTATATAAAACGTGTTGTTAATTTTGCAACGTAAGCAAGAATATAGATTTACCAATGTATCACGGAAAGGGGAAAGCGTATGCAAAGCTTTATGAATATAGCTTATATTAAAATCAATGGTTACAACGGTGCAGACGACGTTTTTTTCCCGAAATTGCTGGCGTAGGCTTGAAAGCCCGTTGCCTGACTTGTTTATTGTCAAATCATTTACATGACGACGTTAATCTTTATATCAGGTAAAAGCAACCTACCATTTTGAGGATTGAAAGCAGTACAATTATTAAGGACACAAAGGTGGGCGATCGAGGCGAAACGAAGCGAATCTTGTATTGTATGCAAGCACTATATAGTGCACGTTCACGGTGCATGTACTTATTCTGCGGCGACGCTATTTTCGGCCTCCGTGTCAATGTGTACTATACAGGGATTGTGTTTCAAGAGTCAGTTAGTTTGGGTTCTAAACTGTGGTTGGACGTTATTTGAGCTTTTGGGGCAATTTCACTATACCCAAGAGAATCGAAGTCGAATAATGAAGTTTGTTTGGCTCATCCTTCCTTTTCTGCTCTGCCAAGAGATCACAGAAAGCTTATCTTTAAATGGCGTGAATTGGGGTCGTTTCATAACAAGTCAATTCTACGAAAATACCGTTCTCGTAATCGAGTTGGGTAATCCTTTCGTTCCACAAAACCTCTCTAAAGGTACTTACCGGTAGTTCTACTTTAACCATCCTTATTAATCTCGAAATTTTGGATTGATTAAGTTTGAATTGTTTTTGGTGATATCATAGCGAGACCTTTTGTTTGGGCTAGAATGGAATGCGCCAGCTCTTGTACGTCACAAGATTCATGTCAGGCCTTTAATTTCTACGAAACGGCGGATTTCTACGTCTGCGAACTACTGGCGGACAATTTCTGCTCGCGTATTGCGCGAATGGCGTTACAAGCGTGGCCAGGAGGTTCAGTCTGGGACAAAGTGAGTGCCACCAAGAGTACGTCCTGTATCGACCAATACTTGGAAGGGAAAGCTACTGCAGATTACTGTGAAGCTGCTCGTCCTGGATGCAATGGTACTTGGCCTGCCTGTAACGACTGCGTGGCGTCTTGCTACCAATGTCGCCTTTATCGTTCGTATTCAACAGCTGGTAACAACTTTCAAACACTAGCAAATGTGTGTTATACTGGAAAGCTAATTTTGGGTTTGTAAATCCACAGAGTTTTACAAGTGCACGGTATGGCCTGCAGGCTCATTTCTGAAACCTATCTTCAGCGCTTGTTACAACACTTCAACTTTCATAATAATTCGGCATGTCGATCCCGTAAACGTCGTGCTAAAAGACTTCTACGTGATGCCTTTCGCGGACGTGGAACGTTTAAGCAAATTGAACGTATACCGTCAAATAGAGTTTTGGTTTCTGAGTATCAACGAGTGGTCTTACCTGACACGCTACAATATTTCTTACTTTCACGCAAACGGCAATATCTCTGACATGGCACTGAGTTTCGCCGGTAATGGAGGGGACGGGTTTAACTTAAATGGTCAGACAACTTCTTTGAAATTCGCGAACGTTGGGAATGATATATTCAGTTGCGGGTCGTTTTGGGTACTCGATCCTACCAATGACACCTACTGTCCTGGAGGAAAAACTAGCTTGCTTGGTACCCCTTATATATCAGGGACTGGGGACGTGGTAACGGGAATACGCTGGCCACCAGCTGTTGGTGCAAAGTTGTATCGAACTGATGTAAAGCTGGTGGTCTGAAATGTAAAAGAAAATAAATAAAATAGACGCAAGCGGTACTAAAGATCTTGTCCGCCAGATGGCTCTGACACACAATTGCACCGTTTGTATTGACACATGAAACGCATTACAACCGTTACAGCAACCAAATAAATTACTCCATTTATATAAATGAGAATAAAGAAATTAAATTCATGACTTTTTTACTTTAAATTGTGTGAGCTACTATTTAATCTCGCGCCTGAGTAATAGCTGCAAATTTTCCCAAATATGGGCATAAGCTGGTTCGAAATCCTTGATTAAAACTTCAAACGTTAATCAATTTGTTTTAATAAAGGGTGCTAAAAGCCGATACGCAGACCCCTTAGTACGCAGACCCTTAGTACTGTGTTGTGTTAATTAATAATTAAATTAATTCCTATTTATTTACAAACAGCAAACTACCGCCGTTTGTTACATCTCGGGAACTTATTTAGTCCAGCGAAAAGTCGATCTTATAAGTGGTTACGAAGAACCTGAGTATGTGATGTCGTTCCCTGACGTCGAACGATTGATCAAGTTGAAAGTGCATCGGAATTTGGAGGTTTATGTGCAAGATACCAGCAGTGGTAATGGTTTCTGGTCGTCGTACCGGATCTCTTACGTTGATGCTAACGGGAGAATTTCTAACATGTCTTGGTTACAATACTACGTTGGGTAATGGAGGGGATGGATTTGATTTGAACGGTCAAACAGTGTCTCTGGACTTTGTTTACGTTTCGAACGATGCATTCAGTGCGGATCCTTTTGGTTACTCGACCAGAATAACGCTACTTACTGCCCTGGAGGAAATACGGGCTTCTTTGGTACTGCTCGCAACTCTGGTACAAAGGTAACGACAGGAATACGCTGGCTATCTAACCAGACATTTAATTATGTTGAAATGAAACTGGTGGCTTATCCGTGATAGAAAAAATAACTAAGCTTCATTATATGTTTCTTTTAACACTGATTAAACGTGTTTCATGTTTAGCGTGTTTTGCACCGTTTCCACTAAAAACATTATGATGAATAAATTATAATCAGTTTAAAGCACTTTGGCCTATTCGTTGTTATTAACCGACAATTTATTGAAGTACACGCAATTAAATCAAACGAAAACTCTTTTTGTCTTGTAAGACTCCAATCAAATTAAAACCCCGCGCTGAAAGTATGGCATTGTGTCCGATGGTTTTATCATGGGTTTAATAATGCCAAGAGTCACCTAGTGGCAAGAAGAATACAAACATTAAACTAAGAATATGTACACTCACTAGGTGTCACTGGGTATTGAAAAAGCCAAAACAATCTCCAAGACCCACGTGTGTAAATTAAATTTAGTTTAAATTCATTAATAAGGGCTTGAAATAACGCCAAAGTTATTCCTAGAAAATGGAAGAAGAAGAAGCTGTGCCTGGCTTTGGAAGTGTCGAGGAGTTCTTCAAGGTAAAGTAAAATCTCGTACAGTTACTAACAACTACATACTTTATTTTATTGAAAAGAAAACAGTAAAACTAAAAGTAAGTTTTAATTAACTTGCTTTCACTCATAGACCATGTTGAAAGACGTAGTAGCAGCTACCAAAGCTTCGAATGAACTGCCAAACACTGAAATTGATTTCGAATACTACATGAGTTTCGAAGGCTTCAGAAGTGCCATGTCAGTTAACTCCATGAAAACTCTTGAAATGTAAGTCCAGAAATTACCTTTCTAAAACTCCGTCATGCTTATTTGATCTAATTCGGTGCAATTAGGATTACCAAGCTATTGAACCACCAAGGCATTAAAGGTTCCTTAGCAAAGTTGGATTTAGAAGAGCAATTTGACCTTCTTAGTGACGCTAGCGATGTAATCATGGACAAAGTGGTATGTTACTCAACAAAATCAAAACTTCGAAACTCTCAACCTCAAACCCTCCTTACAAACTTCATATTTTTATAGAGTGCTGCATTGGAAGTCGCTAGTGGGGTTAAGAAGCAAGCAGAGACTGTAGTCTTGGAAATTAACATGAAAAGTCCTTCCATAAGTGGAAGTTGGAACAAACAGCACGCAGTAAACATTGAACTCCGTTCAATTGTCACGAATTCTTACAAGAATCTTTGGTTTTAGATCGTTGGGAACTCAACAACCCCTGAAAGAGTACGGTTATTAGCTGCTAGGAACATTGCAAGGCCTCAGGTTTTGTTCAAAGAGAAGATTGACAACCGTCCAGGCCCTTTTGAGCCCAAATTGACTGAAAAACCCAATGCTCTGAAGCCCTTAGCGATTCTCGTGGAAGAAACCGAGCGTGGCGAAGAATTCAGCCATCCTTATGAGTTTGAGCTCGAGAAATTCAAACCCAAGCCTGAAATGTATGAAAAGAAGCCTCCGATTGAGCCTAAACCGTTAGCGGACACAACCTTAACATGGGTTGATAAGCCAGAGAAGCTCCAAGACATGCTGACGATTCTTAAGCAGGCCAAAGAGCTTTCGATTGATTTAGAAGTAAACTTATCCTACCTAATCTCCATTCTGCCTTGGATTTTTAAATTTGTATCTGGATTTCCTACAACGTTTTCATTTTTTAGCATCACTCGTATCGAACTTTCCAAGGATTGACCTGTCTAATGCAAATTTCGACCCGGAATGAGGATTTCCTTGTGGATACTTTGGCATTATGGGGCCAGTTGTCGAGTTTGAATGAAGTTTTCACTCATCCAGGGATTGTGAAGGTAGAATTCCCGCTTACCCTACCCTAAATTCGCGTTAAATACCTAACGTTCGCTTAATAAGCCCGAAATTCGCCTAGAAATAACCGAAAACCGTAATTTTGATCTTGTTTTTAGGTATTTCATGGTGCAGACAGAGATATTGAATGGCTGCAAAGAGATTTGGGGCTGTATATCGTCAATATGTTTGATACCCATCAAGCTGCCAAGCTTTTGCAATTCGCTCACCTATCTCTCGCGTTTCTACTCAAACATTATTGCAAAATTAATGTAAATAAGCAGTACCAGCTATCTGACTGGAGAATGCGGTAATATTTTCTACCTTTTCTGTTAATTACTCTACACACATTCTAAAATTATATTCTTTTATGACATAGTCCGTTGCCCGAAGAAATGAACCATTATGCCCGGGAAGACACGCACTATCTTCTGTACGTTTTTGATCGCTTGAAGGTGGATTTATGGGACAAAGGAGTAGGAGAAAATCTGCTGTTGTCCACGTGGGAAAGTTCTCGCTTATTATGCCTGAAGGTAGTTCACAAATAGTCACAAAATCACTGAAACTCTAAAAATATCCTAATATTCTCTATCAATATAAAATTACCAAAATTATTTAAAAAAATTAAACAAATTGTTATTAGCGATATTTGAAACCCGTGTTAAGATCAGACAGCCACTTGGATCTCTACGTCCAAAGCAAGAAACTGTTTAACAATAAGCAGATGTATGCTCTAAGGGAGTTATTTCGATGGAGGGATCGCATTGGTCGAGAAGAAGATGAAAGTTTAGGGTAAGAATCTAAAAAACGAGAAATCTCCCATTTTTTCTTCCAAATCCTTAATTTTATTTTGTTTTATGTGTTAATTTTATATTTCTTTAGGTATGTACTTCCGAAACATATGCTTCTGCAGATATCAGAAGTATTGCCTCGTGAAATGCAAGGGATTCTGGCATGTTGTAATCCGGTACCGCCTCTTTTACGCCAGCATCTACTTCATGTGCATCAAATCCTGCTGAAAGCACGGGACCAGCCTTTAACTGCGGTAAAAATCTCTTAATTTCTCAAAAAATCTATAAAAACTCATTAGAACTGTCCTAATTAATGTTATGGTTGATTCAGATTGCTGATGTGGGAAAAGCATTGCCTCTACCAGCATCAATACCCGTGACTCGACCCACTGAGACGGATGAAGAGCATCCTTTACACTCGAAACATGATTTCTCCCGTGAATTGGAGTCATTTCCAACTCTCCTTCAGTCCGCCAACCTTCAAGTACAAAGAATTAGTTCAAATCAAACAATAAAAATTATGTTTAAAATTATGAAATAAAAATTCCGTGAAAAATATTGAAATAAAAATAATTTTAATATTTATTTGTTTATTAATAACGCGTTTTTGCTTGTTTCCTCTTATAGTCGATGGATACTTCTAACACACAGATTACAAAAGCTTCCAGGAAAGGAATTGCCTCAATTTTTGAGAATATGGTAAAACGACTTTCTTGGTCAAAAGTACGAAATTTTGACTTTTCGCTTGTTTTTTAGGCCTTGAATGAAAATAGCAGACGGAATTCCAAAGTAGTGAACCTGTACGACCGATATCTGGCTGCTTGCGCTTCAAGACCTGCTGACGTATCGCCTGCGACGAGTTTAAACACAAAACCCAAGCCTGTGGACTACGATTCGCGGTTATCACATCTACAGGAACATTACCAGAATGTTATGGCCAAATTGCCCTTAGTTCAGGAGAAACTGGTTGAAAAGCGAGAAGAAAGCGAAGAGGATGAGGAAGTCGTCGTCCAAAAGGTGGAGAAGAAGAAAACAAAGAGACGAGCGACGGTTGTCAAACCATTAAGAGGAAAGGTAACTTTTTTTTTTTTTACGAAAGGGTCTTTTTCTAAAGCTTGTTCTGGTTAAGGTTAAGAAACAGAAGACGGAAGATAAGAGCCAAGGAGAGACCTCTCAAGCTTCGATCCCGACAGACGCTCGACCTCCGCTTAAAAAACCCAAAATTGATAAGAAGCCGGTGGAGATCGAGTCGTATGATTACAAACAAGCAGATTTTAGTGTTTTTTCCCAAAAACCACCCAGAGAGGATAATGGCGCCCCTAAACGCAAGAAGGTAACCCACTGTTTGTTGGAAATCCCAATATTTCCAAGGGAATTCCGTTTTAAAAATTGTTTTACGATTATTTAAAAAAAAAAATTATATAATTTTCTCGTGTCATTTCAGAAGAATCGGCGTGGCGCGATGAAAGGCAAAGGAAAGAGTATGACGTACGCTAATAAGAAATCCTAATTGCTTCAAAAGAAAGGTATAAAAAGGGCGATTAATAAAATTAAATTTGGCGATTTTATCGAATCTTGGAA
The DNA here is from genome assembly GCA_003724045.1 of Lepidurus arcticus. Lineage (NCBI taxonomy): Eukaryota > Metazoa > Arthropoda > Branchiopoda > Notostraca > Triopsidae > Lepidurus > Lepidurus arcticus. Next base: position 12,095 of record RJJA01000585.1, on the reverse strand, counting down.
CTTTTTATTTACAATCAATAAGTCATATATTTCTGACTATACATAAAATGTAGTGTGGGAAGGAGGGGGGTTAAAGACGAAGAAAAAAACACTAACGTTTTTTTGGAATGGACATTTTTCACACTTACATTGATTTTTAACATTTTGTACATCATGCGTGTTTTTATTTTATTTTATTTAACGTCCGTGGGAAGTTTCATCCCACGAGTAATCGAGGGGGAGGGTCCGTATGACTGGAGTGTTTGCTTAGCCAGATCTTGGTGGGGACGTATTGACAACCCATGAAGTGGGATTTGAGCTCTTGATGAGTAAACGGAGGTAAAACGTCGCAAGGAGCGCCGAAAATGTTCACGGATTGTGTTCCATTGAAACCGTCGTGTAACATGGGATGTGAGTTGACGATTCTGGGCAAAGATTCCTAAATTTGGGAGGAAATATTAATTAGTTTTAGATTTCCAAAAGAAAATTTCTGGGATTTTTTTAGTTTCTAATGACTGAAATTTCTCACATTTCTGTAATCAAAATGAGCTTCCACTTTTGGAATGCGAGGGATATGCATTTAGTTGAATGTTTGTAAGCTTACCTCGAAGACTCGGTTTATGCAGGCGTGGCTATGATGGAAGGTTGACCAATGGTGGGTCGTTTCTGAATAGTACGAGTATTCCGTACTGGACCCACTACTGGCGACAATCACGTTGCTATGTCTTCGTGAGCGAATCATAGCTTCGCTGAGGGTTCCCGAGAAGTTTTGATCGGCTAGTACAAGTACTTGTCTCGCTGCACAATCCTGGGTATCGCGCAGAAATTCCCTTATGGTATAGACCTCTGTTTCGTCATACTAGAAAGCGAATGTCGAGTTGTAGTGCTCCATGTTGTAGTGCTTCATTTGGAAGTTTGAAGAAATTTTGAAGACTTTCTTACCTCTCCATTGCCGTCAGCGTCCCATAGTAAGGTTGCACCATCAGATCTGGTGGGACTGTTCATGTATATGACTAAGGAATCCACGCAATGTGGTGTACCACACAAGGTACGAATGTGGTACCGCAGCGCCAGTTTCAGTGCAGTGGGGTACATGGGCGGTAATGGACCCGATCTCTGGGAACCCGCATCGTACTCACTCTCAGCGTCATCTACATTTCATTGAACAAAGCATTCTATTCAGTCTTGACTCACGTAGCATCGTGTTAAACTCAATATTAAGTTGATATTAACTATTGATTCGAAATTTTATGAGGATTTTTTAACGAGATTTTACCTTTGCCTGAACGCACTCCGTTAGCAAAGAAAATCTTGATGTTGTGTTTGGCGAAACCGTTATGTCTGAGCATTTTGTACATGGCGAGCACGTTTTGCAGCGGCCCCTCTCCACTTAGTTGGCGGTTCCACCCGCCAGAAAGGAGGACCGCCTGGTCGCAGGTTTCGAACAAACGACACCGTGTGCGGATCAGCTCATGGGTGGTATCACACCGCTTGGTGTTGGTACTTAGCGGGTCACAGATCAATTCCGCGGTTTCATTCTTGGACCGGAGCACCGGACAAGGAGCAAAGCCGGCAATGTCGTTGCGGCACGCTAAGCGTTGCTCGCTCTGTTGAGGAGTGGAATGCGAAGGGTGAACCAGGGGTAAGAAGTCGATGTCGCAACGCTTAGTAGACGCTCCTTTACGCCGCCAGGTGGCCGAACGGCGTGACATGTAATTCGGGCACCGATTCTTGAAAACTTGCGTTAAACACTGCGCTTCACCTACAAATCAGATAACTTTATTAATTTTCAAAAATATTCAAGCTTCTGAAGTGAATCTGAGACTACACTCAATTCCATTCACAATAAACAGAGAATCCGGGAAAGAAACTTGGGAGTGCATGTTCAAACACCTTGGGGAAAGTTTCAAACATTGAAGTTGTCACAGCAATGTTCAAACACCATGGACTCTTTGGAAACTCTAGCTCTGTCGGCATTGGGAGCTTCTCATTGAGTGACTTTTCCCCAGATTACTTTTCCCAGAACCACTTTTTGAATGTGTACTCCGAGGACGGGCGGTTCTGCCGCTTTCTTGGAAATGAGCCATGGTTAGTGTCAGGTGTTTAACGAGATTGTTTCTTTGAAGTTTACCGGGGCTGAAAAAGATTGGTTCCTGTTGACTTAACAAAGTGATTGCCGTCAGTCATGATCTCTTAAGCCCTGCGAAAGGCTTCCGAGAATGGACTTTGAACCTTTTTTTATTTTTTCACCCACTCCCCTGATGTCCTAACATCGGTTCGAATGGATGACCTCGCTTAGAATAGAAGGCATCCAAAAGAAAAAGAACAAAAAACTACTCGAGATAGGGATAAGTTTTTGGTGGTTTGGTGACGCCGTCTAGACGTGAGAGTTGTCAATTGCGTTGCTAATGGCGCAGGATAAAAAGGGGTTTCAATTGGGGTGCCACGCTCTTTCAGAGATAAAGGGTTTATGGGAATGGCTTGGCTTTTTGTGGTTTCCCTCCCTTTGAAATCAAGTTTACACTTTGGGAAAGAGGAACTTTTTAAAGGACTCCCCTGGCGGTTCAATTACTGGCCTGATCAAAGACTGCTAAATGGGGACATGGCAGCAAGCGGCGACTTCAAAGACGAGATCTTTGGCTCGTGGCAGCCTCTGGGCGACCCTTTCCTCCATCATAAAAAAAGAGTAGGGAAAACCTCGTGGCTCACACAACACAACAAGGCAACTTCGACATCTATTAGCATACACATCTCGTCTTGGGCAAGCTAATTTGTGTAAATGACCCCCAGACTTTTTTTTCAAACAGACATTATCCAAGACTGGCACCCACTTGGGGGGAATTTTTTCCCTAATTACCTAATGGACTGCCTCCACTGGCAATACAACGAGCATCCGGTACTTGGTCGTCTATAGCAAACACGTAAATCGTGTGACCGAACGCGGCTCCCGGAGTAGGATCCAACGCCAACCAGGCCGCGTGGGCGCCACTACGGGTGAGTGCACCATCAGGCAGGACGGCGTGGAGACGATGCGGTCCTGGCGGGGCCAAGTACAGCGTCATTTCGCTCGGGATAGGGTTGACGGAAGCAGGGTGATGTGGGGTCGGGTCGGTACCGTTTTCGACCGAATTGGCGTTGGCATCATGAGCTTGACTGCGGATGATCTTTAACGCCGTGTCCGCCCAACGGATGATATCCGCGTGGTCCGTACTCGGGACGGGACTCTCGGGCAACTTGGCTTCGTTCTCCGGGGCGCACCACGTTCCCAGGTCATCGTCCATTGCGTCCAAGTCCAACGTCAACGGGACGGAGCGCACCGTCAGGGCACCCATCGTCAAACTCAGAAGCACCCAAACGACGTACATGCTCTTGGTCTCTCTTGGATTGTAATGAGTAAATTGGGGGGCAAAGTTGAGTTCACCTGGCACACTGAACGTATTCTAGCTACCCACTGGATGGAATCCTACACGACACAACACTTGAACGTCGATTAGCCCAAAGTCACTTCCGCGTGCACATGGTAGTTGGAGAGACTGGAATGAATGAACGAGTGAACTTTGAGTGAAGGAGGTGCGTCGGCGAAGATGTGGGAGCGAAGACTAATGCGTTTGCTTCACCTGAGAGAACTTTTATAGCGGCAGTCGTGTCGTCCTACAGGTAAAATTGTGTGGCAAGCTGGCAACCCCACCACCGTCTCTCTTGAAGGAAACCCCTTGGATCGGAGTAGTTGAAGAGTGCCAACTTTGGAGGGAGAGAGCGCCCAGTATATACCCCGGCATCCGCATCCTTCATCCTTCATCGTCTCCATCGTGGAAAAGTCCAGCAGGCGGCGCCTTCTCCTACCCATTCTACCCGCAATGCAAACAAAAGCTACTCGCCAATAATCACCGGAACGCCCAACTTGGGACTTCAAAGACCATGCCGCCTATAGAAGGAATGGGCCTTGCCAAGTGCAAGAGATTGCCCGCACCTCTTAAAAAACGATTCACAGATCTTTTTACCCGGGCTTAGATGTATTTAAACGAGACGGGGAAGGAGAAAGAGAGAGGAAGAAAGGGGGAAAAAATATAGAAAAGAATAAGTTTCAGGACAATCGTGCCGCGCAAATCCCTCTGATTGTACTACATGCGTTCAAAAAGTCCTCCTTTGATGCTAGATAGATGTATATCCTTCTCTCCTTTCGGAAGGTACTGTACGTGCATATATCGTACCGACTCTTAGGGGAACGGGGGTGTTTTCTAAATGACCGCCCTTATTCGGCACGCTATGACACTGGAAGCCCTTGAAACATGGAACGATCACCAGGAAGACTCTCGAGTAACAGCTGACAAGCGCGGAATGGCACATCAAAGGTGACATTGTGGTGTCAAAGCGACTCTAAGCCCAGAGAAAAGAGACACAAAAAAGTGAGCCAGCTTTTGTTGTCCTCCCTTTCCAGGGCGCCCGTTTCCGTTGCTGAATCTAATGCGCTTCATCCACGCGTTGACATCAACCAAAGAACTGTTTCAATGCTCCTAGTTCAATTAAAAAAGAAAAAAAACACATGAACTAAGCTGGAATAAGTCACAGAATTTCACAACTTTAAGTGAAATCCTTGCTCCCACTGTGGTAGCTCGAAATTTTCATGGTTGAGTTTTGTTTTCTGGAGATGGGCGAGGATTTTCATTGTTGAGTGTTCTAGGCGATTGGAATGGATTTTCATTGTTGACTTGGTATAGAGGGAAGCTAGCAAGGGATATAGGTGAGGTGAGGAATGGGGAAAAGGGAAAAGGAAATTAAAGTTGATGTTGTATACCGTTTGGCATATAGGTATATGTATTAGATGAATTTGTGTGTGTCGGCGAGTTCAAAGTGGTTTTGTGTCGTAGGGCGGTGCCAGCGGGACGTCTGCCTGTTTTCAATGATCCCCACGCGACCTCAAAAGAGCCGACAGTTTAGCCCCGCCCCCACCACCCACTCCTTAACTGATTTTTCCTACCTTTTTAATCTTCCTCGAAGCTCTTTTCCACATGCGTGTTGAGTCGACGTGTGTATTGCATCGTATTGTATGTTACCAGCAAATTTTGAGCGAAAAAAACAGCGCGAATGAAAAAGTAACTCACATTTAGTACTTGTTTGATATACAAATTCTGAGCCATGTACTGCGCATAAAAGCACGATGGGAAAGACATTCACAAACAATACTTTAAGAAGAAATTAGAGGCAAAAAGAAACGAATAAGGAGAAAAAGATCTATAAAGGATCTTAGCGTGCCGTCTACGCAGTACTTCCACGGCGTGTACTTGTTTCCGAAATGGATGGGTATACATTAGCAAGATTATGATAGGGCGGCTTTTTCCTTTTTAGTTTCACAAAAGGTAAAGGCGGCTAATTCAGCAGAGGCCAACAGCCCAGCATTACCTCAATGACTTCATCAGCATCTTTAAACCGTTTGGCGTGACGACATTAATGGTCATGGTCGTCATGGTAGATACCCTTCAACTTCTGCGTATTGTGCAAGAAAACATATCTTGGTACAATAATATATAATATATAAATGTATAAATATTACAAATGAAATGAAATCATATTCGATTTCATTCAATTTAATTTGACTTTATTATATTTTAATCTTACGTAATTTAAGTTTAATCTTATTTGCTGGCTTTCTAAATCTCCGTAAGTTAATTTAATGCAATTCCATTTCATTAAATTGTATTTTTTTTTAATAATGTGCTTAGGCTTGAAGGCCTGTTGCCATTGAATTTAATTGCCTATTTAGAAGTGTATTTAATTTAAGTTAATACAATTTGCCAATTTCGCAAGACTTTGAAGGTGCGCCATTATTGGCTTGAAAAGGTGGGAATTTTTTGGCGAATGTGCAAAGTTTAAGCAATTATTTAGTGCCATCCCCTGTAATTCAATTAGGATAATGGGCAGGGTCGGCATGGCAATGAAAGGGGACGTAGATTTTTACGGACAGAACAACCCAAGGGCGATTTACCAAGGCGCACTTCAAAGGACGCCGCCGTGCTCTTCGGGCTTCCCGTGTTTTCTCTCTTCATCTTCCCCCCTTCTTACCTTCGAGTCCCGTCCACCTGGTTCATACATATAATACATATATATTTTTACCCTTCTTTTTTTGGGGGTACAATGTGCTTTTGTGGGACAGGTAACACAGTAGCCAAAGAGTAAGACGCACGATCTACTCAGTCTTGTCAAGCATAGAACCTATTTTTTTCTTATAACTCCCTTATCTTTTTGTATTTTTGAGCCTTTTTGCATGTACGTGTACGTCAATTGGGCATCATTTTCCCCTATCAGTTGATGTTATATAGTTTGGCCTAAACTGGGTTCGCAATATCCAACTTTTTGGGGAGTTTTACTGGGGTAACTAAGTTCGTTATATACTACTCCAAGAAATGTGATTTAGATTGTTGAGCAGATAAGATAGGTTCCTGGTTTCCATGCTGTGCGGTGCCTGGAACAGTAATGAGATGTAATTTGGGATAAGATGCGGTCGGTAGGCTATAATAGTCGGTAGTTCTGGGGAGACTTTGGGCTATTGAGGTCGTGAGAAAGCTGGTTTTCTGGTTCAGAAGTAAGAAAAACTCTTCGTATGTTATTGCTTTTGATTTGGAGTATTGGGTTCCTCTGCATTGCCTATGAAATCCTCTCATTTACTAATTAAACAGTTTAATTCATTAAAATGTGAATCAATGTTTGCATTAATGCAATATTTTGTAGAGAGGGAAGTACCATAGTAGGCAAATATAGGAAAAACTATGATATTCTTCGTCTATTTATATTTTTTTAGTATTTAGAGAAAAATTAAGGTATTTTTGAAAATATATAGTCTGCAGCGACATGCTGCTGAAAAAAGAGGAGGAGTTTATGGAAGGGATTTACCCTTAATTTCCTTTTGGTTTACTCGAAAACGGGATTTACATTACTCGTCGTATAAACTTGACAAAATATAACCACTTATTTAGTGTTCATTTTTATTATAAAAAGAAGATTTTTTTTTATTTATTTGAACCTGAAAACTAGGGAAATGGGAGGAGCTAGGGGCGGAGTAAGATTGTTATTGTTGTGCCACCTGACGGACGTGAAGCGCTGTTGCGTGTATGTATTTCCACATTCTATTCTATCGTTTTAATGTTAAACTAAATGGTTGTAAAGTAAAGCAAGAATATCTTATTTAATTTAATTAAAATTCAAAGAAAATTATAATGAGTTGGAAAGAAGCTATTCAGCACGTCACAGTTTTGGCTAAACGTGCCGTAAATTACGACAGCGAAGGCAAATCAGAAGCTGCTTCTTACTTCTATTTGGAAGCTGCTGGCGCTCTCGAAGAATTAGCCTCATCTGGTCACAAAATACCACCTGGTATCCTTCATAAAGTGAGCGAGTATAGAAAACGTGCTGATATACTCAAAAAATCCAGTAAGATTTATAAATTGAACGTTCGAAATTCCAGAAAGAGAACATCGAACTTTTTGAGCTCATTCTTGACTTATTTACAGGCGAAAGCTGTGTCAACCCAGTTTCTCTCCTTACAAGCCAACAACAAGATGTCGAAAGAGCCAAATTCCTGCTGGTACAAGCGTTGGGAGCTGACGAAAGTGGCAAAGTGGACGAAGCCATTCAAATGTACGTCGATGCTGTTGAACTCTGTCGCGAAGCGGTAAAGTTCAACCTTTAAAATGCCAAATATTCCTAATTGCAACGCAATATTTTTAGCCTAAATCGCAATAATCTTCATTATTTAATTCATAATTTCATCAACTCCCTTCAAAACGGAATTATTTTTTACTAGAACTAAATTAATTTGATGAAATAACATTTGAAAACCGTTTAGATGAAGAGTACGAGCAAAACGGAGCAGAAAGAGACCCATGACAAGCTCGTAAGCATCGCTTTAAAAGCGTTGGATCGTGCTGAAGCCCTCAAAGGTGTCCAACCCCCTAGTCGTACTCAAAATACCCTCACAGCAGGTGAAATTCCTCCAGTTTAAACAGATAAAGCATTCAAATTATTCTTTAACAGGTCCTAACATCGTTGAACCAATGTCGCAATTGAAAGTAAGCGGTGCCAGTACTTATACCGCCGAAGAGAAGAGCGTGCTCGCTGCCACATCCTTAATTAACGGCCGCCAGTATTTGCCGTTCATGAAAGGCGACTTGCAAGAGCGTTTCGCCTTTCCGTTACCTTTCACGGACAAGCATGGCACGCTCGCCTTGTCTCCTAAGCAGCGAAACAACATTGATCGCTGGGCAAGGCCACAAGACATTTGCCCCGAGCCGAAGATCATCGAATCGGTCGATTGTTTCCATATCAAGCAAACGATAGTCTCTGACTGCTCTTTCGTCGCTTCCTTGGCGGTCGCAGCTCAATATGAACGCACTTTTAAGAAAAGACTCATTACCAAGATCATTTTCCCCCAAAACAAGAAAGGCGATCCGGTTTATAACCCGTGCGGGAAATTTATGGTCAAACTCAACTTAAATGGCATTCCACGGAAAGTTATCATCGATGATTTGCTCCCTGTTGGCAAATCTGGCGAATTACTCTGCTCTTATTCTTCCAATAAAGGAGAATTGTGGGTCTCTTTATTGGAAAAGGCGTATTTAAAGGTTATGGGTGGCTATGACTTTCCTGGTTCCAATTCGGTAATTATCTACTAATTTATTCGTATTTTAATCATTTAATTAATGAGGAAAATAATTTTGGGGCAATTTGTAATTTCGTGTTCTATTATTATTAATTATTAATATATTTTTTTTTCTTTGATATAGAATATCGATCTTCATGCGTTAACGGGTTGGATCCCAGAGAGAATCACGATTCGACCAAAAGATCCTGAATTTGACACGGATAAAATTTTCCGGAAGTTGTTTGATCGATTTCATAAAGGCGATGTGCTAATTACAGTCGCTACCGGAGAATTAAGCGAAGCACAAGCCGATAGAGCGGGTTTGGTGCCAACGCACGCGTATGCGTTGTTGAATATTCAAGAAATGAAGGTAATTTTATTTAAGAATTTTTTTAATTTTTTATCTTTTTTTCCTTTTTAATTGAATTAATTTTTGTCTGTTGTTGGGATTTTAGGGGGTGAGATTGTTCATGTTGAAGAATCCCTGGTCGCATTTGCGTTGGAGAGGGAATTATTCCGAGTTGGATTCGGGTCATTGGACAGAGGAATTAAAGAAACGGTTAAATTATGATCCGAAAAGTGCGGCTGCATTCGATAATGGGATCTTTTGGATCGATTACGAGAGTTTATGCCAATTCTTCGATGTTTTTTACTTGAATTGGAACCCCGCCTTATTCTCGCACACCTTCTGCATCCATTCGTAAGGATTCGTAAGAATTTCTTGCAATTTTTCGATTAAATTCAAATAATAAAGGAAAATGAATCAAAATTCAGTCAAACTTCTACCAATGGAAGTCAAGTAGATATCATTTTTGGATTTTTGTTTTAGAGTTTGGCAAGCTGGGACGGGTCCCGTTAGAGATATGTACAACATTGGCGAAAATCCGCAGTATTCTTTAGAAGTGGAGAAATCCCAAGGAGCTGCTGTGTGGATTCTGTTAACGAGGCACATAACAGAAATTGAGGATTTCCGGGAGAATAAGGAGTACATTACTGTGGTGGTGTATAAAAGTGGGAAGAAAGTTTATTATCCATGTAGGTTTTATGGGGGGGGGGCATTTTTATTTTTTACTCTTTTTTTTTTATTTAAAGTTTTTACAAAATTCTATAAAATCAAAGTAGTTAATGGAAAATATGTCTTTAGATGACCCTCCTCCGTTTGTGGACGGAGTTCGCATTAATAGTCCGCATTACTTATGCAAATTGGTCCTGAATCCAGAAAGTTCATCCAAATTCACTTTGGTCATTTCCCAATACGAAAAAATGAACACTATTTATTACTCCCTGCGAGTGTATGCAACCTGTCCGTTTCGATTGAACAAGTTACAGGTGCCTTATAAGTACAAAATTGAGGTAAGTGCTTTAAAAAAATAATAACAATAACCATAATAAAAAAATGAAAAATTAATAATAGTGAATTATTTAAATTATTTTGTGTGAATTTTTAGAATGGTTTGAACTTTTTTATTTAAATAGTTATTGGGATTTTTAGTAATTATTGTGTGTTTTTTTCTTTGTTTAGAAGAAGGATGGATCATGGCAGGGAATTACTGCAGGCGGATGTGGAAATTATCCGGCTACTTATATAAATAATCCCCAGTATCAGTTAACTTTGGAAAATAAAAGCGATTTGCTGATTGAACTCAAAGGACCGAAGCAGTACCAAGTGGGCTTTGATATTCTATGCATTTCCACTAATGGACCCCCTCAGTTATTCGCTAAGAAATCTTCTGGGGCATATAGGTAAATAATTTGAAAGAATTAATTCATTCGAATTTTCTTTTTAAAAAAATCTTGTAAATATATATATAAATTTTTTAAGATCTGGGTTTGTTATTATGGAATTGGAGAATGTGCCTGGGGGTATTTACCGCATCATTCCATCCACTTTTAGCCCTGGACAAGAAAGTCCGTTTTTCTTGACTGTGCAATCGACAAACGCGTTTCAGTTGACAAAGTTATAAACACTTTCCTGATTTTTCAGTGATAAACTATGACAACGATGTATGTAAAGCTGCATGAAATTCGCAGTTGAGTTTTAAGCTCGAAAAAATGTGTGCCGAAAGCTAATAAATCAAAAGTAAGTCACCCCAAGATGCCAAGATGGAATGCGTACCCGCGTTTTTTTTTTTCAAAGTAATAGCAGATAAGATCGCTAAGCATTATTGTAATTGAATTTGTTTCTATACCGAAAAGTAGCTGTAACATAGTATTCCCTTTGTGCAGGGGACCTTGTTAAAGAATGTAATTCCATAAGCTATAATCCAGTCGCCTTTGATCGTAGGAACAGACAGACTGACAGATTATTGATATATAACATCAAAACCGAGCTACTGGGTAGTAAAAGGTCAGGGTGTTACGGCCAAAACGACCAAGTTGGCATGGGAACGCAATACTAACCGAATCGAAGTAGGAGACAGTAGGGGCTCGGTCGGAATTTTTTTAGTTTCTGCTTTCTGTAGACCTCCTTAAGCAATGGAACGAGAAACTTTTGCCCGTTTTTAAGAAGTCAGGTCAACCGTCTTACTTTTCCAGTTGACACTTTACAGCTCTGAGTTATAGAGCCAGATATATTCTAGTTTTTCGAAAGGTCACATTTTGTCCGAAGGTGCCCCGGACATGCGGGCAGCTTCGGAATTTACGGCATTTAGTGGCACATGTCAAGAATTTTTTTTTATTATTATAAGTTCACCGGGTTATACATGTATTGAACGATATAAAAGGAATGAAAAGCTCTTAGTGTCAAAGTTTCTTAGTCTTAGTGTCTTATTATCAAAGGCTCTTAGTTTACAATTAATGTTAACTATAATTAATTATTCGTGTATTCCTCATATTGTCAGGTTTCGACAGTTATTTGATGTGCGGCTTTCAATGCATTCAGAAATCTTTGTGTACTGCCAACAATTACTGCACCGCAACGGATGGCTCCTCCTGCGAGTTTCTGGCTACGGATCTCTGCGTCAGTGACTATGATAGAAGCAATCTACAGTCAACGCCAGGCTGCAGATTTTGGAATGCGCTGAAGAAAAGTTCTACTTGTATTATACCTACTGCTCAACAGTGTGCAACAATATTACCTAATTGTCAACCCAATAGTGGGCCGCTTGGCGACACTTGCACTAGGACGTGCCGAGAGTACTACTTGCGGTACAATAAGGGAGTGTCCTTTAATGGTGCCATAAAAAAATCGGGATTTTTTTACCCCCCTTCGGTCACCAACCGTCACTTTTAGCTTCACCCCTCCCCCTGAAATGGCGTCAGCACTAGGTTGACCCCCCTGTAATGAATATAAGCTTTTTTTATACAAAAAAATCCTGTGTAATGAGCTTTGAGTCTTTTTTAGCGGAGTTCTAAACAGATGTAAAATTTTGTGTCGTAACTTTTTACTCCCTATAATGTTTGTCCTTGCACCCCCCGTATGGTAGCGCTAGGAGGCCATGCGGTGGTTGTGCTCTGGTTAAGTTTTCCTCTGAAGGGCTAC
>RJJA01000584.1:1380-24569 GCA_003724045.1 Lepidurus arcticus | reverse complement strand
CCATTGACTCCAGTGTCTCTCCCGCGTTAAACCGCGCCATCGCCCCATCTCCAGCGTGGAGTCTAAACTTGATAATAACTTCAAACACGTCTACCCCACGCAAACTCGTCTCGCCGTCCCACACCACAAAATTAGCCGCCCTCAAAAATGCACGCAACTTGTTTACTTGGATTTCCACCGTCTAGAGCTACGCCGAAGCACGTCTATGACCCCCCCCCCCCCCCCTAGGTTCCTTTGCGACTGACTGACCTTCCAGCGTCAGTGGCGTCATGGCGGATCATTAGTTCCTGAGAGCTACACTAGGTGTCACTCGGGAACTTTTTTGAGAAAACCAATGCACGTTATGAAAAAATTATTTTACAAGGCTCTTGAGTTTTCCCACAGGTAGTGCACAACCAAAGCACGATTTTTCTAATGAGTAGTTCATTAGCAATATGCAAATTAAGTTTGCAACTATGAAAAATACGTTACCTAAAAATCTATTCTTTGGTTGTGCACTAGCTGCTAACAAAAGAACTTTTTGCATTAGATAGTTTTAAAATCTGACAAGCCGTTTTCGAAAAATCTTGTTCCGAAAGTCTGACGACTTGATTTGGTACATTGTGCTGCTACAGCAAACTGTGGTAACAAATCGTACTTTTCAGAACCAAAACAAACGTAGAAACTTTGCCCGCAATTAGCTGTATATTTATTGTCTTACTTCCTTACGCAAGTCTTCCGCAAAACAACAAAAACTACCAGTGCCATCTGTGAATTGTTCCTATCAATAAGCTAAGGTATACGGGAGCCTTAACTTTTTGTTTTATTCCCATTTTTTCTCACTGAGTTACTTAAAGTAACGAAGTTCGAAGTCGTCCTTTTATGTTTCACAGTCCTACACTGTCTAAGAAACCAGATCGTCCTAGCCCTCAACTTGAGCTAATTCTCACCCCGTATCACAAATGTCAGGGCTTACCTAGGCGACCTCCAAGAACAGGAAATAGAAAGGTGCTAATTATTCCAAGAAGCTGCCGAGAGGTCAAGGCGAAATCTTAGGGCGGAATCGTACAACATGGCAAATATACAAAAATATACATAGAAACTGCGAAAAAATATACAGGACAAAATGTAGAGTGAAACGAAGGAGACCGTTTCCCATGAAAATGGCGCCCCCCTCAAGTTGGCCCGTCAAGTTGGCTCGCACCGTTCTCGACCTTCCCTCGTTACGCCACTGGATTGACGAAGTACTCTTCTAGAAATTCATTTAGAACGCTTTCATACTTTATCGGCAGGAACAAGAAATAAATACGTATAATTCTGGGTATATTTACTTTCTCTCAAAAGTAAGTTAAGCGTTTTGGGAGGAAAAAGATTTGGTTTGATGTGGGAAACATAACAGCAACTGGTTACATATGGCACTTGGGAATCTTCGTTTCGTCCTTTTTTGCGATTATTTTTACCTGCTTGCCACTTTTCCTCCCAACAATTTTATTAGGTAATGGAATTTTTTTATAAGCTTCAATCTGGAATGCACTGACCTAACTCCATTGTGAAATGCCGTTTTTGTTTGTTTTCCCCCGTGAATTTGACTAGAAAATTTTGCAAGTTTGTCGAATCTCTTTACATTAGAACACAATTTTTTCTATCCTGTTCGTCAGAATTGCCAGCGTCTGCCGTCTGCGGGCTTGGAACATCATTAACAGTAGGTAACGCAAAAGAAGGCGTTAAAGAGATATTGTGATCGTTATCATGCAATATTGTTCCATTAGATGACACTTGGGGCAAATAATTAGCCAAATCAAGGCCTTCACGTTCGTAGAAAAGCATGTAAGCGGACTGAGCTTCGATCATGGCAGGGTTGACTTCTTTGCACGAGGAATCGTTGTAGCAGTACCACTTATTATTAGGATTCCATGCATAGGCTACGTAATGGCCTCCTCCCAACATGCCTGAATGACACTGCAAAACAAAATAACACAATATTAACAACCTAATAACAATGCAATAAGAAAACAATGTGACAAATTAACAAAAGAATGAAACAGAAGATAAAAAGATTACTAGAAGATAAAAATAAAGCCGGTAACCTACCCAATAACAAAGTAAGAGACGAAAAAGAAAGTACTCGTGTGAGTAGAATACTTACAACAGCAGCATAAAGACGATACGTGATATCAAAGGGATTGGTTCCTTGTTGCAATTTATGTTGATGGAAATCTCGAAGTTCTTCGTCAACAATAGGGTGATTAGCTAACGACGTAGATTGCACACGATTTCGTTTTCCACTTTCACCACTTGCTGCGTTAGGATCAAGCCAACTTGAATTTTCCTGGGAATCAAAGCCCAAAGCTATTTGTCGATGTCTGAGAATAGTTTCTCGAGGCACTGACGCTAAGAATGGTGTCGGGTCAAAATCCTTCAAACGAAAATTCACCATTTTCTGGGATTTGACCCACCGCTGGTTCACGAACTGGAATCTCTTCAAATGTACAATCTAAAAAATTCACGAACAAGATTCATTATCAAGATCCATATTTCCTAAAACCAACATAAATAAGAAAATAAATAGAAAATACACCATAAAAAATTAATTTCAACAGAAAAGACCATAGATATACCAAAATGGGTGGCAATCGCCAAATTTGTAACTTCTTCGTGGCAGGCTGATGGGCTTTGCAATTGGAGCAGTACCATTTCTCATCTCCAGCTAATTGTTCTTCATGGGTGAAAGCATCTAAGCATCTTGCTAAGCTAATGGGTTCTGTTTGAGCTTTAGCCGTCTCCGAAACGCTTTCATGCTGAATAAAAACCTAAAAGAAAGCGTTTTAATACTTTTTTATGTCTACAGGACACAAAAGCTTCGAAGTTATCGCTTACGCGTTCTAAAGAAGCTTGGTAACGTAAATGTAAGGCTGTAGGATCCCAGTCAATAGCAACGTAACGTTGCCGTTGGTCCAAAATGGGCGTGGGTGTGCAGGGGATTGTACAACCTCTGCAGAAAGCATTCCAAGGGCATATCGAACACTGCAAGCCTTCGCTTGTAACCCAGCTGAGTACAAAAGGGAATTCGTAGCCAAGACTGTCATCACTAAAATACATAACAATTTGTACTTAATTTACTACGACAAACGCAACTTATTATAACTGAATGGAAATAGAACGATACAATTTATCTTTTATCCAATTTATCTTAACTTGTATCTAATCATAACCTATTCACTCTTTACTGCTTACCAATTTAACTTAAATATTAATTTCGTTAGTTACGCTACTTAGCAATTAATTGAGTTAGCAACTTTTGAATATGCTGCTTCCAACTACTTACAAACATACATACAAACTACCGTAAAGCTTATTGTGATCACTGGTTATTAGAAGCAGCCGCTTTACAGAATCAAATTTTAAAGGACCAGTTAAAAATGATACATTTATAGCGCTTTAATCGATTAGAATCACACTTCCGGATATTAGAATCAGTTTCAAAAGAATCTTTACACGTACAGTAACGAAACTACGGTAGTGATTGCGTTAAATTCGGAATTCCTCAATCATCTCTATCAAAATTGTTGAAAATCGTTGGTGTAGTGAATCTAGAAAAAGGAAACGTGCCAAAAAGTAGATGAAGCCTAGTTTCTTTGGTTAAACAAGCCAATTCGTTTCACGCGCCGATTAATCGTAGCACTTTACTGCATATTTCCGATTTTCGTTTAGTAGAAACTCCGCTTAATAGAATCAATATTCGCTTCACAAACGTGATCACAGTAAGCGGCATCTACTGCATATAATTAACTGCTAGCAGCTACTAGTTTTAGTTAGTGTAGTAAAGTACAACTATTAACAAGAAGTTAATAGTAGTTGACCACAATTAGTAGGTGGTAAGCTACTGGTTGGACCACTAAAATAATAAATCACTGGTAATCTCTTCGTTCCACAAAACACGGGAAAAACGTTAACGGATGACTTACCAATCTTGTGCATGGTTTGGAATGGCTGAATTATCTTGTGGAGGTAAAGGTGAAACTAGTCTAGCAACAAGAGTCCAAACTGACTTGTAAAGTTCTTGACCCGTAGTCACATCACCCAGGTAAGGAATTAGCAACGGTAAACCAAAAAGACTCGGCCTAGTCTTGTGACATGAAAGAAAATAAACATCTTGGCGTATCTAGCAAACCCAAGAAACAATAAATACACAACTCTCCCAAAATATTTGCGAAGTCTGTGGTTGTGGAGAATTACCATTTTGCGATGATACGCCATTAAGACATTAACTGACAAGCCAAGGGATGATTCCGCTTCACTATCAGGACTCTGGGATCCTTGTGACGAGGACGTTATCGACGTTAAAGAGTCAGGCAAGCTATGACCACTCCCTGCACTGGGCTCACGTTCTCTCCCAGTCCTCCCTGGTGATAAAATCGTTTCTGGGGTCTCCAGGGTCTTAACAATTCCAGTACTCTGTCATGAGATCAAGACTCAAATTACAATTCTTACGAACCAAGAACTAAGCAGACATGGAAGTTATCCCACCCATGCGAAAGTGAAAAAAATACCACAGAAAGTACAAGGTGGGCACGCGAGCCTTACCTTTTTGCACAGCATGCTGGTCATGGTCATGCAGAAACGAGGCGTCAGCCTTACCTCCTCTTCCTGCTTTGCTCTAATCCCTCTGTTCTCGCCTTCCAAGCAAACTCGGTTGGAAGAGTCTGACGATGAAGAAATCTGTTGACAGATTTGAGTCCAATTAATATTCGACTGCGAGATTTCCCCATTTGGAACGTTTCCATTAGCTGTTTTGCTCGTACGGGCGACTCTCGGACCTAGCAAATGACAAAAAAAAAAAAGATTTAAAAACGTTTTAGAGCAGATGTGTTGATTTCTATTACTAGTACTGGCGACACGTTGAATTTGCGCCAAAGATGCGTTAGGCATCAATAAATTCTGGTCTTCTTGAGAATTGGTGGTTAAGGCTTCATACGCAAATAGAGGTACACCAGAAGTGGCGCGTAGTTTACTTTCAGCACTTGCAAAACTCTAAAAAAGGTGAAAATTAACAATTAATGAAAATTCCCATTATTCTTTAACTTTTTTCGCCTTTTCTTACCTTAATTTGGGCGCCTGAGACTTCAGCTAGTAGCAGACGATACGCGGATACCCCACAAAGTCCTTCCAGCTTCTTCTGCAGGTCAGCGTAAGTGGAATCCAACGGTAAGCGCAATCCATACTTTACTGGAGTACTCCCATCAGATTTTACCACTAAGAAATAGTAAAAAAAAAAGAAAAAAAAAAGTAGGAGTTTAGCTAAAAGGGAAAGCCAGAAGACCGAAAAGGCGGCAACTACTAACCGACTACTTCCATATGCACCAAAGTTTCAACTGGTAAGGGCAGGGACAAGTAGTTGAAAGGGTCAAACCGGACGCTTTCTTGACTACAAACTTGGCAGGTAACTTTGGATTTTAACTGCCCATGAAACAAGTCAACAATAATTGAACGATTGCGCAGCAAATGATTTTCCCACGCCTAGCAAAGATTAGCAAAGGCTTATTACGTGTAACTTTCAAGCAATCACGGTTACTTCTTGAGCCACTACGTCGTCCGGCCGATTTTCACTGTCGCGTAATTCTACATAAGGTTTATCTTGGACCCGATTCAAGTCTTCGTGCAAACCGTCTAGTAAAAACGCGAGCAACTCCTGCGCATCGTGCTGCGCATAACCACTAAACCGAGGCGCATATTTCCCTATGGTCCACTGCAAAATCAGAGGTCAATAAGCAAGACAGGTAAGTTAAAATATTCGAAAGCATAAAAATGGAAAAAAAACATATATAATTAACTGTTTAATATAACTGCTTCTTCCTAGTTAGGGGAACTTACTCGTAATCGAAGTGGCGCTACAGTTCGGATTGTCCCACGCCAAATATCGTGGACTAATTCGCCGTAATCCTTCGCAATATTCCCTTTCATTCCAAGAGGATTTGTCCTAGAATTTTTGGAGACTTCATTTATGTATTTTGATTGTGGTTTAGTATAATAATGTATCCATCAATACTGTAAAAATATAAATAAGTACTGTAAAATAGCACAATACCTACCGTAATACTGTAATACGTACTGTAAAAGTTTAAATAAAAATATAAATGTAACTGTAATCAAATAATTAAGTTTGCCATAGAAGATTACTATAAAAACCTTGAGCCACACAATCAATTCTGCAAACAGTATCGATACTTTTAGCAAAAATAACATAATATTATGATTACTATCCAAACCTAACCAGAAAGAAAAGTATCCAAATACCTATCGTTGCTTCTTCATTTTTACCTGTTAAGTTCCTTGAGATGAACATGTGCTAAGAAGTATTGTGTTAGAGGTAGAGTATTGCTCACGCATTGGAGTGCCGCATTCATGAAACAAGTGTTGCCCAAGTTGTTCAACCCTGTCGCTCCTTTTTCGGTTGGAACCACTACCCTCAAAAAAGTAATAATAATAAAAAAATAGAACAAAATGGTGTGATTACCTGTTTTAGTACGGTCAGACCCACTGACCGTTAAGCTTACCATCTCTTCTGGCCACGTTTGATCTTTATTGCGTATTTCAATCAAGATTTGATCCTGATCATCGATGCCCAAACCAATAAGAGTGGGTTCTTCATCTTCCAATAAATTCATGGTCTTGAACAAAGCCAAAATAAACGAAATTTAATAAAAATTGATAATAAAATAAAGCAATACATCATCTCTGACGTGCCATAATCTCATATCTTCCGCTTTGAGTCTTAACCGAGAGCACAAGTACTCGTACATTTGCCGAATGTTGGCTAAACGACTAAAAGCTGCCGTATAGGCCAAATAGCGACGTGGAGGTAAAGAAGTCGAAGGCGAATACCCATAACCGCCTCCTAAAAAAGAAAAAAGAAATAAAAAAAAGTATTTATATGCCAATAAAACTTAACCCAAAGCTGCTGCACCGTAACCGCCAACCAATCCAGACCAACCAGCAGGTTGGGGCTGGAAAGATTGATTGGCCGACTGGTGACGTAACAACTTCAACACGAAAGGGTACAATTCTAATTCCAATTGACCCGTGTCAGGATTGGCAATCACCTAAATACATTATAATTCAATTTAGTAAACCGTAATGCAGTTTGTTAAGATTAAAGTCTCCTACTTGGCGAGGTAAAGCTGGACTTCCACCATACCAAGCCACTAACGCTTTCCATAACGGTTCGGGGAACAAATGGTAGTCTTTATTCTGAGTCACTGTAGGAACTTTACGTAATCTACCCCCTTCGCCGGTCAAAATCATGACCTAAACAAAACAATCAAAATGTTCGCAGATGAAAAGTTATTTTTTACTTTTCTACAAAAAATACTTCAGACTCATAACCGCAAAAAATGCCCTTTTTCTACTCATAAAAATGTAAATAAAAATAGCTAAAAAGAAATTTGCCTTATTGACTGTTGGAATGATTAAGATGCTATTGTCAATGGCTCCTGGTTTGGAGGGTGGCATTTTTGGTTCATTTCCAGTTGACGACGATAAAGTACCATTGCTCAATTTGGGCAAAAGTCTGATTTCTTCCATCTCGTTGTTAAGTAAGGTCAAGGAGGTCAAAACTACACCGTCTGACACGGAGCTTTTGTTGCCTGAAACGTTTTAAACGGAATGTTCGAGTAAGTTCTCTACCTAATTGAACACTCAACATGTCTCCAACAATAATTTAACATTTGTATAATATTAGTTGAGCAAGATACGTGAGTGAAACTCTTACTTCGCGTTAAGGAGTTAGAAGAAGGCGAAGTCTTCAGATTAGGAGACGCTATTAAGGATTTTAGACTGGCACTGCTAGCATTATTGTTAAGAATCGGACTGTCTTCCACATTCTATACCAAGAAAAACGTCAATCCAATTAAAGGATAATATA
Source organism: Lepidurus arcticus (assembly GCA_003724045.1). NCBI lineage: Eukaryota > Metazoa > Arthropoda > Branchiopoda > Notostraca > Triopsidae > Lepidurus > Lepidurus arcticus. The sequence continues at coordinate 16,669 of RJJA01000584.1, read as the reverse complement.
TAAATTTCTCACAAGATAAGTAGTGTAGTGCTTCCAAGAGGCCCACCAATCCCAAACGACTAAGTACCAAAACTGTCCGAGTTGTAAACCGCGTTCTTCTTCCCTTTTAAGCCAGCCCAGGACAACCTCTTCCTCTTCCTGCCTCGTCCGAGGGTTCAACCCCAGAATAACGTGGCAAATCTAATTCGGGCTCCGAGATAATGTACTTTTCTGCAATGTTATACTGAATTTACCTCAAATAGGAGTGTAAGTAACGCAATAGGAAGAGGACTGGCCACGCCCCAGACAAGAAACCTTTCCAAATTAATATCTTCAGCATCTTCTGTCAATTCTTGCTTTAAACCATCCAGGTCTAGTTACAAATCCACCCAGCAAAATAATTAAAAAAAAACTATTATTTTTAATTTTTTAAAGGGCATTAGAAAGGTGAATTACAGTTCAGATTCTTATTTGCTTCGGATTGCAAAGACACCAATGTTTGCAGCATAACTTGGGTTTCTTCGCGGTTCAAGAGCCCGTCGCGGTCTATATCGAAAATTTTGAAACAAACTAAAGCCAAAAAAATTAAATTAAATTAAATAAAATAAGGGGTAAAAAAGATCACATTTTAAACGTTCGGCTAGAGGTCCTCGACAAGCTGCTGAAACGCCACAGGCCATTTCCTTAAAGTCCACGTGTCCATCACAGTTTTCATCCAAGGCGAAAAACAGATTTCTGACCAAAACACTCGCTAACGCTTCGTCCCCTAAAGGAGGTGTTACCAACAACTCGAACGTTTCCAAATCAAACTTTCCGGACAAAGAATAGCTTTTAAGTTGCCAATAGCGTTTCTCCAGCTCAATAATTTCTGACTCGTCTAAATGCGTCACACCCGACAACGTTTGGTAAAAAGTAGGAGAATCTTGTTCGGTACTTAAGGAAACGCCTGCTGGCGGCTCTAAAAGCCAAGTTACAAGGCAGGTTAAGTCTGGATTGGCCAAAACCGTGTCACGGAATATATCCAAGTTCACGCGATCAACCTGTCCAAGAATAATTCTGACAGATTAGAGAAACTTATAAAAGGTTTCAAATACTAACGTCTTGGAAGCAATGAGCAATACGATGGGCAGCATTGGGACCTTCATAAGTTCCAACTAAGTTTACTAATTCGTCTTTTGTTATTTGAGTGGCGTCACTGGCATATAAGTTGAACAAAACTAGAAAATTAAACGTATTAACTTAAATTGAAGATGGTTTTGCATAAGGTACGTCTAGTTTTCTCTTCAAGGGTGCCTAAACTGAGTAAGACCAAGCCACAGAGCAAGTCTTTCAACACGATTCCTTTTGTTTGTCCTCCACATGCTGTATAAATCAACTGCACACAAAATGAATAATTAATAAGAACTGAACAGTAATGCAAAGAGTAAGAATTTTTTTTTAAAATCAGTACACAATATACACTAAATCGATTGACAACGTTAAAAGAAAACGAAATATTACCTCCGCTAAGGGTAAAGGTAGGATATCTCCAAGCACTTCTTTGATAAACACTTGCTTCGTCAACAATCCCTGGCCAGTTGCAAAGCGTTTGAAGGCATTTCTCAAGCGTCTAAGGTCAGGTTCTGGAACTTTTTATTCCACGGTACCAAAAAAAAAAGAAGTTAAAAAAATTTCATGGTAGGTCTCCTCAAATTATGACTAAGAAAACTTTTCGTTTCATTTTGGAAAAGTGAAACACTCGTCATTCACGAATTTCTCTCAAAATAATCATGATTAATTTTCAATTTGAAATAAAAATGTATGTACCTCTTTTAATAGCTTCCTCATAAGCAACTACCAACGGCTTGGAATCCTTGGTTCCCATTCTATTTCTAATAACTAATTACAACATAAAAATTTCACGACGTGACCATAGTATAACAATTAGCACTTGTAAATAGGAAAAATGGTAAGTTTTGACCCTAGCCCTAGCTCGTAATGTTTTGTTTTCTGCCAATGAAATGTCAACATAATCTCCGTCAGTCAGCAATAAAGGGATGCCAAGATGTGAGATGCGAACGCAAAAAGCTAAGCGTCTAAAATGGGAAACAGGGCCTGCGAAATTCATGAGAAAATAATACATGCAAAGCTGTGTGTGCAAAGGCACAATTCCAAGGAATTATTTACCGTTGTAACAAATTTAAAAAGTAAACTAAAGCTGACTTGTCCAGGAAGTGCAAAAATTTGTAAAAGGGATATGAAGTATTACTTTTTAGACAGTATAAGTCTTTTATTGGTGCCAATCTTTTATTGGTAACCCAACTGCATATTAATATGTTTTATACAAAACAGAAAAGTCTGAAAGTTACTGCTTTACTTGCTAGTTTGAGTATAGACAAATTTTCCTATCCTTATAACACGGGGGGACAGTTGGCCGGAGGCAGTTCTGGCCGAATAACATTATTATTACAACATTCGTTTATCAAACCTGTGGACCTCTTCGCTACTGGTCTTCTGCTGCCGCTGCACGTTTCCGGGCGTACTCTTCGCGTTGTCTTTCAGCCATTCAGCCATTCTGCTGGAGATAACTGCCCCCACCGGGCAATAGCGTGTACCGTGAAACCGTGAATGTCCTCCGTTACTAACGGGCTTCCTACATTTGCTACAATTGTAAGTCCTAGGAATGTAAGGCCAGCAGAAGCATTGTCCGGTTCGGTAGCCGCCTTTTTTCGGTGCCTCCAAGCCGTCATCCTTGACATCGGTGGCGGGGTGGCGGACACCGAAGGTGGTGGAGGTGGCTCCGCCTCTTTCCCCCACTTTTTAAAAAATTGTAAAAGTGGGAAAAGGGGCGGAGCTTAAACGCTAAATAATTAATGCTAAACGCTGAGAAAATTAGGCTAGGGTTAAAAGACACATACCAGCTTTAGGTATAGAGTGGCCAGTACAACTATTGAATCCCATCTACGAATTAGGAGTTCATATCTTCACGACACCTTAAATACGAGTAAAGTTTTTAAGATTACGGAACGCATCCCAATCTTTCTCACATATTATACGATTCACTTTACGTGGTTTTCGTGTACGCGGTGTTTTTACGGTCCCAATCGGCAGCGTGAATGGAGGGTTAACTGTACAGTAAATTAAAATAACTAACCAATCAGAGAGCGTTTCGCATTTCAGACGTTTCGCGCGTCGCAGTGTAGATAACACCCGCCATAAGCAGTAGCTAAATGGACTTCCCACATTCTAAATCAGATTATCTTTTTATAACTTTTAATTTTTTAATGTCCTAAAATCTCCCAAGGTACATTCTTAAAGTATCAGCGTTATACAAAAAATTACTTTACGTTAAAAAAACCTCTTCGCTCCTAAAAGTAAAAAAAACTCAAATAATTAAGATGAAAAATAATAAGGAATAATAATGAGTGATTAATAATGAGGATGGGGACCAAATAATGAGGGTGAAAACCACGAAAGTGTTTTTAAGGGATAGGTTATCTATTTACGGGTTGTACCTTGTGTTCTTAACCGCACACAACTGAAATTTGTATCAATAGCAAGATAACAAGGAATATCTTCACTTCACATTGAAACCGATGATAAGGAATGAATGATTTTCTTGGATTACATAGCGAATACGAGAGCGATTTTGTTTCTGGGTTATATTAACGCAACGTTGAATTAAAGTTAAACCACATAAATGCAATGGCATATTGCAAAGATTTCCAAAGTTTCATGGGTAGGAGAGCTTGACTAGCCTAAAAGTTTGAGACATGGGATGTTAGGATAAAGCAAGAGGCCCGATCGAAAACAACAATACTGGGAAATGTCCTTGTCTAATCTTTCTTCTCAAGGTTGGCTTGGGCAGCTTGACGTTCTTTCATATCGATGTAGCCCAGGTCCTTCCAAGCTCCGTAGCCTTGCATAAGAGCAAAAGTGGATTTGAGCAACGCTACCGGAAGGAGGAGAACGATAGCGATCTTCAGAAGCGACATGCCCAAAACTATGGGGAAAAACAGGAAGCTTTAAACTTTAGCTAAGGGATAAGAAAAAAGGGAAACCAAGCTCAACTTACAGATGGGTCCATAGGTAAAATGGAGTAGGTACAAGAATGCGTAGAAAAGCTCATTGCCCGCGCACATGACGAACAGGAATTGGCGGTTGGTGTAATAGAAATGCAGCAATGCGTTGTCTTGGCTTTGCACGTTTTTATGACTAGTTTTCCCGAGCATGGAAGACGTATGGAGATGAATCCAATGACAAGAAATGTCAATAATGGCAGACAGCTGGAAAAGGAAGGTACAACGTGGGTAGAAAGAGCAAAGAGTCATTAAGAGAGCCATGGTTCCGCACCTATCCGTTATCATATCCAGCATTGCTCCAAACTTGGTACCTTTAATGATCAAAATACGCATTATAATTTACTTCAAAATGTCGAAACAGTTAATTTACTTTGGTTAAACATTCTAGCAGCGTGTCCATCAAAAGCATCCAGCAACCCAGCAACAATATATAGCCAAGCTGCCCAGCAATGGCAAATAGGCATTAGAAGCAAAGCCAAAATGTTGAACGTCACTCTGGTGTATCCTAATTAAGTAAACACTATGTATCAGTTACGGTATGTTGTAGTTTATTTTTTTCCCTTACCGATCAAATTAGGTATGAATATGAATACATTATCCGTCTCTATAACGCTATCAGACATTTTCGGGGTAGTGTAGTCCAGTGCTGTATTTTCCTATTTTTCTCACTTCTCTGTTTTGTCCACAGCAGCGTTAAGCTGGTGAATGAAATGGCCCGCCTAGAGAAAAATAAAGGCTGTGGGTAGGGTTTGCTGCGGATCGCAAGGCAAATACATGTCAAACATGTCAAAAACCCATCAGAAACCCGACCATTTAGAAAAGCCGCCTGAAAACCGCAAACCAAGCCGCGAACGGCATACAACCGGTTTCAGTCATTTTGGGGGCGCCTAGGCGCATACCAGAGCCTTATTTTGCTTCAGGCAGTGCATTTTAGGTTAGGTTAAGTTAGGTTAGGCTAGATGGTTCTAACCCAAGGTAAGTTAAAAGAACCTTGTATAAAGGAATTTTGGTTCAAACAGTTATAAGCAACCCGCGTCGGAAGCCGCGGCACAGCCGAGGATACCAAAATATTGACCACGTGTACCGCTGCGGCTTTTATGGAGTTGCCGAATATTCCAAGATGCACCTCTTCCAACATGGCTAAATCTGTTTTATGTCGTTCTGTGCATTTGATGTTTTCGGAATTCACATGGGCCTCTTCCTAGTTGAATCCGCTTCTGTGCTGCTTGGAGCTTTTTGAAACGGTCAGGCTAGCCTAACACGGGATAGCTAAGCGCGTAAGCGCGGCTTTTCGAAGAGTGATCAATAGAATAGTATATTATCCTAATCCGGCGCTAGGTGTCTCCGGTCAGTGTAATTGATGGCTTTGATGTATGGATGATGACTTGATGGATGATGGATGATGACTTTTCCCGCTGGCGCCGTCTTGCCGCCAGATTGGGCCTCGTGTCTTCCTTTCCTCTGTGACCCTGGTTCGCATTTTATTTTAAACCCTGACGCAATTTCTTCTACCCCTATCCTCTCCGCACACAGCTTTTTTTTCTTTAGCTACCCTTTCCTGGTTCGTTCTTCCCCGCGTTTTCTCTTCCCGTTCGTGTGCCCCTCCCTCCAGTACGCACATGTAAGCCCCTTTCGTGTACTGGGACCCTCGCTTAATGCCCTCCCTAGGTTCCTTTGCGACTGACAGACCTTCCAGCCCCAGGATAGTGTCACGTCCAATTCTGACAGGGCATCAAATCTGTCAGGAATTAGGAGTAATGTTCGAGAAAGGTGGATTTACAGAACTGTATTCGGTTAAACACAGTGATAAAGTTAAGGGGGACTAATTGTACAGAGAACAGGGACTAAGACATAACAACACTACTAAAGACTCTACCCTTCGACTCTCTAAACTCTACTCTTCGACTCTCTAAACAAGACTCCCTGGATTAACTAAAGACATCATCCTCGCATTCCGGGATCCACCCTGCCTGGTGTACCCTTACAGGACGCGTTTCCGTACAGGACGCGTAATCCGGGACACAGAAGGATGGATCCTCTGGTATTACGCTGATCTAACTAAATGAGTCAAGCGAAGCATGCAAAAAGCAAGCCATGCAAAATGTAGCCGTGACAATAGTATATTATCCTAATACGGCCCTAGGTTTCTCCGGTCAGTGTAAGTGATGGGAATAGAGCGCGCCCCACATGGAAAGTCCTTCCTTTTTGTGCAGGAACTCCAGAAACCCCCAGAAACCCCCAACACTCCATCCTACCCATCAAATCCGTTGGAATTACTATTTCGCCAGTCGTTTCCATTCTCCCCGACTCCCCTCAATGTATTTGATTTCCCTTCGACCCCGGCTCCCCCCTGAATACCCATTTTTTTTCTTTTTACGTTCATTAGTATTACTGCTCGTACTAATAAAAAATTATTATTATTATTGTTTTCTTTTTTTTTTACTTTTATACTCCGAAAGCGGGGGCCACGTCTACTGGGTTGTTTTGGCCGTCGTATACCACTGCCGCTTCCAGTAAATCCGTAGCCGATGCCGTTTTTCTGGCGGTTGTCACGGTGCCTAGTACCCTCCCCATAGCGAGGTAATAGCGTGCTGTGGCTTGGGATGTCCATCCCACGTGACTGCAGATTTCCTGTGCCGTCGCTCCAAGCATTGCCAGTGAGATTGCGCCCCCGGACCAAACCCCGTGGTGTGTCCCGCCCCCGTGGATTCCCATATTCTGCAGGCAAGTCTTCATGGCCCCGTGGAACTGGCCGTATATGGTCGGCTCCTCGTTCGCCCCACTGTCTACCCCCGTACGGAAGAAATAGCCTTCCGCCAGCGTCACCCCGTTTTTCCCGCTGTTTTGTGTCTCTCATCGCCTTCACTGGGCAGATGGTGTCGTCGTTCTGCATTATGGCGCACAAATTGTCCCTACCGTCCTTCCCTACTGTGTGGTGGAGCAATAGACCGGAACCATCTTTCGTCCTCAGGCGGGTTACGTCGCTAACTCTTGAGCCCGCGAAGAACACCCGAGAGAAGGAGCGCCCTATTCCTACTGAGAAGGAAATCGCTCCATAGGGTCCGAGGATAAGATCCAGTCCCCCAGCCATCGGGTTGAGATGGATCTTAATTTGTTGGCGACGGGCTGCGCTTGTTTTGGGTGTATTCTTGCTTCCTCTGTTCCCTCTACACTGCCGCTAAGTACCTCCTGAGGCCCCACGACTTAGCGGGGTTGCCCCTACCTTGAAAGTTAGTGCCCTTCCAGTCCCCCGTTAGACCCCGCCCATTGTAGATCGTGATGAGTTTCCCGATCATGCTGCCTATAGTGCCCGCTGCCAGTTCTGGTCGGCAAGCGCACCCTCCTTGTGCGCTACTTTCACGACACAGCATAAGTGCGACACAGCCTAAGGAGTGTGTCGTTGTCTTCCCACCCTTGTCCTTGTGGATCACAAAATAGTGTCAGATCTTCCGGCGTGGCATCCCATACAGTTTTCCTCTCCAGTAGAACCCCCAAGAAATTCTCCAGATCACGCCCCAGTCCTTCCAACTGTTTTCCGTACGGTGTTGTGGCCGCCACATTCTCCAGCACCCGTTGTCTTACCCGGAGTGTTTCCATGTCCACCGTCTGACGTGCTGTTGCTACCCTGAACACCCATAGGTCGTGTTTTAAACCTCCCCCATCTTCCGACAATCCGCTGGGCGATGGGTAGCGCATAATCCGTTGCCATTGCCAACAAGATTGGCCACCACGGTGGGGTCTCTGCCTCCTTTGGTACCACCACTGTGTACGATGCCCCTTTTTCCTTCAGGAAAGCCAGGACCCCGTTCGCCATCGAAAATGGCGGGAATACGTAAGTGTTTTCCAAGTCATCCACCCTCTTGCAAAATACGTTTACCCCCGCCGAATTTGGGGACTCCCATGTTGTAAAATGCGGTAACTGACGTCCGTCTCGGCCGTTCATGGGGTCAGAGTCTAGCGCCATGAGGTCGTGCGAATGGCCGCGTCTACCCCCAAATGCTCCCTGAACCCTCTGCTATGACTCCACCGAGTGATGCGTCGGCTTTCGAGATTCTTCTAGACGAGCCGTCAGCCGGATTATCCGCGGACGCCACGTAGCTTATCTGGAGGTAAATGTTTAGTCTCATCACGACCAGGAAGAGGTCCTTCATGGCCCCAGTCAGCGCCGGGGCACGTCCTCCGCCTCCATTCCAGCGTTGCATGACGTTCATATTGTCGACGAACACCAGCAGCCTTCTTCCCTATAGTGCCCTTCTAGCTGCGAGCAACGTTTTTTGTAACGGCTATGGCTTCCTTCTCGGCTCTTCCATAGAGGAGCTTCTCGGCTCGGCTCTTCCTTATCTTCCATAGCTTTTTCGCGGTTCGTCCAGTAGTCGGAGATGGTTTGCTTCTCTCCAATCCCGTCCAGCGAGGCACCCCAACCGTAGCCGGAGGCATATGTGTACTGCTGAACGCTTACCCCGGAATGTGCCTCCGGCCTCCAAGGGTATACTCGCCCCTCCGTTGCGATGGACCCGCAAAGCATCACCTCGTCCCGAAGGCGCACTTCCATAAATACTTGCCTCGCCCCGTTTCCCGTGTTGCTAATATCCTCCGCGCAGGCTCTTATGGAACAGCTTGGCGTGAGGGAAGGCTGGCAGGAGTGAGATCACCTATGAACCTCTGTAAGTCCTTAAGCAACAGCCGTCCGTTTTCCGAGTCTCTCCTTCCTGAGCCGCATAAACCTGTCCACCTTGTCCTCCGGGATGAAGAATGCCTGCTCGTTGGCATTCACCACCATTCCCAGGAATCTCGGTGCAGGGAGGGCCTGTAATTTTTTTTTTAATCACGTAGCCTAGCGTCGTTAGTAATGCCACTGTTTTTTTTTACTCGACTCACCCTACCTTCCCCTTTCGCGTTCCCGCGGACCTAGGACAATGAATGTGTCGTCGACGTACCGGAGTGTCGGTATTCCTTTCTCCCGGAGCCACCTTACCGGGACCGACCCCACCCGCTGGTAAACGTACGCCGATAGCTTCATTCCGAATGGCAGGGTGTTGAAGGTGAAGTATCAGCCTCCCCGTTCGAAGCCTAGGTATTTTCTTGCGTCCCTGGCTACCAGGATACGGTCATACCCAGACTTTTCATCTAAGGTTGCCAGGAGGCCCCCTCTGGCTATTATTCTAGGTACTTGCGAAAGGCCGTCGAGTCTGAATGGCACGGTTCTGAGCCACAGGTTTAAGAACCGCTCGTCATGGCACAGGCGGGGTTTCCCTAGCTCCACGGTGAGCGGGAGGACCAGGTGCGGTGGCGGGGATCGCCCCACCTGTCCCCAGACACTAACTGACCCGTTCCTTACTCTTTTTAAGATGATATCGGACACGAAGCTGGCGTTCTCCCTAGTTAGCTTGCTGTTCGGGAATGACATCCTGGGCGGAAGGCTCTACTGAGGAAGAACCGCTCCCTAGGGTCCGAGGATACAGAGCCATCGGCAAAACTTGACGGAGGCAAAACTTGACGAAGTTCAAATAAACTGCACAAATAAGACAAAGCTGTTTATTTTCTGTTTTTAAAGTTAAACAAGGAAACATCAATCGCACGGATGACTGCAATTCCCTATTAAAGGAAAAGGTCCGAATTTTCTCCGGAGCGAAAAAAATGCGACAGAAAAAGTCAACAATGACGCAAATTAGTACAAAAGGTCAACGGTGAAATTTCAACAGGTCAAACAACCTGAGCCATCGGGTTGACATTGCCTTTAATTTATCGGCTAGGACGGGCTGTGCTTGTTTTGGGTGTACTCTTGTCTGTCTCTGCTCCCTTTCCACCGCGGCCAAGTACCTTTTGAGGCCCCACGATTTAGCGGGGTTACCCCTACCCTATGAGTTGGTGCCCCTCAATTCCCCCTTCAGTCTCTTCCCGTTGAAGATCGTGATGAGCCTTTCAATTATGTTGTCTGTGGTGCCCGCTGCCAGGCCATCGTCGGCACGCGCACTTTTCCGGCCGTGTGCCGCCTTCACAGCCCAAATTGTGGACAGTTGTTTTGCCCCTTGTCCTTGTGAATCAGGAACAAGATCAGGTCGTCTGGTGTGGCTTCCCATACCGTCTTCCTCTCCGGTAGGGCCCCTAGGAAGTTCTCCAGGTCCCGACCGAGCCTTTCCAGTTATTTTTTTAGCTACCCTTCCCAACTCTGTTTGTTTATACCCCCCCCCCCCACTTCTCACTCAGAATCCGCCCACCGTGAACACCCATAGGTCTTGTTTTAGCCCTCCCTCGTCTTTCGACCACCCGCTCGGCGACGGGTAACGTAGAACTCTCTTGTCCCCTTTGCAACCCAAAGGGAAACCAGCCGTTGCCATAGCCAACAGAATTGGCCACCACGCCGGGGTCTCTGCCGCCTTTGGCACTATCACTGTGCATACCACCCTCTTTTCCTTCAGGAAATCTAGAATCCCGCTTGCCATTGAGAACGGCGGAAACACGTAGGGGTTTTCCAGGTCCTCCACGCTCTGGCAAAACAAAATATGTTCACCCCCGCCGAGCCCGGTGACTCCCATGGTGTGGAATGTGGCTGCTGATGTCCGTCTCATCCCGTTATGGCGTTGGAGTATAGCGCCATGAGGTCGTGCGAATGGCCGCGTCTACCCCCGAAAGCTCCCTGTACGTTAACTATGAACGTGTCGTCGATATACCTGAGAGAGGGTATTCCTCTCTCCCGGAGCCACCTTACCGGGGCTGACCCCAACCTCTGGTATACGTACGCCGATAGTTTCATTCCAAATGGTAGGGTGTTGAAGGTGAAGTACCACCCTCCCCATTCGAAACCTAGCTACTTCCTTGCTTGCTTAGCCACCAGGATATGGTCATACCCGGACTTCTCGTCCAGGGTTGCCAGAAGATCCCCCTTGGATACGATCCTGGGCACTTGTGACAGGCCGTCGGGCTTGAACGGCATGTCCTGGTACAGGGCTCTATAGATTCCCAAAAAACGGTGAAAGAAGACGGCAATGGGGTTTGCATGTGCGAAGGACTAGGGCAAAACAACTTGGGTATATCTCTGTGGTATATTTCACCGAAGATCAATTTGATAGTAGTGTTGATCGACAATAAGCAATGGGATTTCTGTCAAAATGTAGTGGTAGGAGTGTTTACCAACCGCTTTCCCTACTAAGTTTGATAGGCCGGCTACTGTGTCTGGGGTGCGAAGTCCACCAAAACCTTGGAAAACCTCAGATATTGAGAAAAGACAACGCTATAACGTAAATATACTCCAACGTTGGAAGACCATATAGGGTAATGACATATGCACGTTTTAGATTATCCAATAATATCCAAGAATTATCCAAGCTCGGTAAGACTATTCTTTGTATTAGTGCCCATTTACATTTGTCGTTTAGAGTGAAGATTGCGGCCTTGCATTACAATGCTAACGCCAATCGGAAAACAGCCCAAACCGCTTTGGGTGAGGAGCGTTATTCCATTCATTTTCCGAAAGGAAAAAAGGGGGTCACGTCGTACGACCTATAAAAGAAGAGCCGTCATTTGGTTTGTTTCGAAAATAGTTATACCCTTTTTTGTTCTTACCCTTTCCTTTAGATTATCTGGAAAAGATAACGAAACGGGTATTTGCGTCAGTTGAAAAGCTGGCTGGAACTGGCTGTCAGTTGAACTGTGTACAATAAAAATCCATAAAATATCAATACGCTTTTCTCGAGTCTATTGCCCTTTAAGCTCTGCGAAAGCTTCCTCGCATAGCACGGATCACTGGAAGGGAAAATTCTTTTCGGTTTGTGTATATAGCGGCTTGGCAATGTCATCAAAACCTTTCACAAATCGACGATAGTATGAAGATAGACAGAGGAAACTATTCAATTCATCACTTGTCGCTGGTCGGGGCCATTCCACGATTGCTTTAGTTTTTCGGGGTCCGTTCGGATCCATTCTAATTCCATTAGTCTCTGGAATAAACTTGGTCCATTGCACAATCCGAAAGGCATGACATTGAATTCATAAAGCCCTTGAGGAGTTTGGAAGGCTGTCTTTTGTTTGTACTCTGACTCAAGTTCTAATTGGTAATACCCACTTATTAAATCCAAAGTGGAGAAGAATCTGCTCCTTGCAACGCATCGAGCGTATCATCTATCCTTGGTAGAGGATAGGCATTTTTGTTAGTTACCGAATTCAAGGCTCTGTAGTCCACACATAGCCGTAAAGAACATGTCCTTCTTCCGTACCATTACGATTGGTGCACTCCAGGGACTGTTCGAATGCTCTATCACGCCTTGATCACGGAGGTCGGTGATCATTGTCTCCAGTTGAGGTTTCCAGTGTACAGGAACACGTATGGGCGGTACACGAACAGGGTTATGGTTACCAGTATGAATGTGGTGTCTGATCAACGTTGTCCGGCCTAGGTCTTTGGAATGTAGAGATATCACAGAGCGATGTTTCCGTAATAGTCTTTCTAACTGTTGGTGCTGTTCGTTGCATAAGTTTTGAGTGTTAAAGGGTTAATTAGATCATCCGGCTTCTAAGGTTCAGACAGTGCTATTTCGTGTATTTCGGGAAAACTTATATTATCCGTTAGAGCCTGCAGATGTCCTAATCGGGTACCCATCTTTAAAGACACTTTCTGCTTTTCTGCTTTTCTACTTTCTGTTCACGTACATAATTCGAAATTTCCCATTATTCACACTCACAAGAGCTCGAGCACAATGTATACCAGATGGGTTACAGAGTACTTCGAACAACGTGGTTGTGTAGTTAAATCCAGGAACTTCGACCAACGCCACCACTTCATGACGCGCGGGAATCCATAATGTCTCTGTCGTCACTATTTCTTGCCGAATGCCATCCGTCAACTGAAATCCCGTTGACCCCATTTCAAAACCATCTTTTTATAGTCTAACACCATACCTTGTTCTTGCAAAAAGTCTCTACCCAATAATACATCTTGGAATATTTCAGGTGACACAAAAACATCACACAAAATGGTTTTGCCACTTAGTTTCAACGGAACCAGAGTTTTTACACTAATCCGCAATACTTGATTGTTTGCTGTCCGAGCACTTATATGTACCTCACGTACCTGCGGTATTTTCGTACTCGTCACGTACCTGGACGAGTTTTTCGATCAAACTTTACTTAATTAGGTTAATAGCTGATCCCGAATCTACAAGCATGTTTACGCGTAAAGATCCCACAAATACTTCCACAAAAGTCGCGACACCAACCGCTGCTGGGCTTACATCCAAGTTGACCCCATACGGCTGAATACATGAAGATCCTTTGTCAGTTGCAGTTTTCCGGATTTTTTTAACGAGGTGGATTCGTGCAATTATATTTCCAATGTCCAGGTTGTCCGCAGTTATAGCAAGTTCATCCAGCGCACGTGGAGCTTCGACACGTGGAACGCTCACCCCGGCGTCCCCTCGACATTAGAATTTCGACGCTGGCGAGTCGTTGTTCCAGAAGGTTAATTGGATGCTGATGGATAGCAGAAACGTTGTTTTCTTCGCAATTACTTGCAACGATTTTCACACTAATTTTACCTTCTTCCTTTGTTTGAACAACGGACACCACCGCTTTCTGTGTCACTTCTTCTAGCATGGTTTCGTAAATAGTTATCGCTTCAACAGCCTGTTCAAAATCCGCGGGTTGCTCGGTCTTCAGCTTGTGTCTTTTCCCCCCGTTTCCCCCCAATTTCAAGTTTCAATTTTCAAATTTCAATTTCCCCCCAGTTTCAACCGGTCTACGTTACAATTTGGTGGCAGTATTTCTCATCATTACAGTGAGGAATTGAGTGATAGTCCCGTGGAAGAGTGCGATGACTTGCAATTGAACAGAAAACGTGTTTCTGGAACTTGGTTGCGGAGTCGGAGAGTTCTCCACCGATCCACACGTGTGCCTTCTATAGACATTAAACAACCCTCGACCATGGTGAAACAGGCAGCGATATAACTCGGGCTATGATAGCAATGATGCAACAGATGCAGCAGTCGCAGATGCAAATGCAGCAACAATTTCTGGCCCAACAGAAGGATACGCAACAAATGTACCGACGATTGGCAGACCAGAATTCACCGGCTGCTTCCACGTCATGAGCCAGTGTGCCCGTGGTCCTAGAGTTCAAAAGAGATGACGTCACAGTCTGGTTATGGAACTTTTGGCAAGTGGCTGTACTTCAGGGGTGGGACGCGGCGACGAAGTTAAGGATTGCTGTGTTCAAACTCAAAGGAGTGGCTCGTACATGGCAAGATATAGAAGGCGAGAAATTGTAGGATTGGCTGTCGCAACTTCAACTTCAGAAACTTCAACAAGTCAGCAACTCCAGAAAGTTTTCGGACGGAGTTTGACCTTGGAAGAGTGGTTTGGCGAGGTTCAAAAACGAGTACAGCAGCCTGGGGAGTCCCTAATCCAGTATGGCCTTGAGAAGGCTGAGTTATGTCGACAATGTCCTCATGGGATAGGAGAGGCTGACATATGTAACGAAACCCACTGGGTAAAACGTATGCGATTGTATTAACGTGGCTAGGAACGATCGAGAACGTGCGCTCGCTCTCAAGCTAAAAACTCGACTCCCCCTAGAACAGTAAAAACAACCCCCAGGAGAAAGGAACCGGGAACTGCTGCACTCCTCCCGGGGCAAGGGAAAACATTTGCGTCCTCGCAAAAAAATGCACATTAAAACAAAAGATAAAAGACAATAATAAAAACAAAAGTTGTTACATGCTAGGATCAAAAATAATGTTTGGTTTAGGACGAGGCATTCCTCCATTGCGAGGCACGTATGTGCAGGGGTATTCCTTGAAATGTAAATCATTTGCTCCCTTCCGTCAATGACGAGGCCATGAGCTTTCACAGCGTTTTCACCAAGAATGCACTCCTCTTTAATTCCTTCAACGACATAAAACTTTTCTTGAAACCGCATTCGACTGTACTCCACAGGTAGCTCGAGCATACCTTTAACATTCAACTGCTGGCCGCTTACAGACGTGAGTCGGATTCCATCCTCCGCTTGATATCTCCGATAACGAGGAAACAGTCGACGTATGCACTTTTCGTTGATCACCGTTACCGATGAGCCGGTATCAACAAGTGTTAACAACTCCAAATTCCCAACCCGTAGTCAAATTCTAATCCAATTTCATAATCATAATCATAAGGGGGACGTCCTGAGTACGGCTTCCAGTCGCAAAGTTACCCAGCTGACCGTTAACAGCTGGCTTAATCAGTTTAAACGACGCCCTCTGCATTCAGCGGCGCGATGT
>RJJA01000583.1:3121-24655 GCA_003724045.1 Lepidurus arcticus | reverse complement strand
CGGAACGGAGCGACAGAAGTTGACCAAAGAACGATAGAGAACGACGTTCCGGAAAAAAAGAAGTTCCGGAACACTGGTATCCAGGTACAGCATTATGGTCTATGAAAAGCGTCACGCCCTCCACACGAGTCAATGGTAACTGCCTCTCGCAGTTCAGTAAGGCTACCCTTTCAAACGATTTCTGAGCATCCGGAGACATTACCTCAAAGAAAGGAATTTTGCAATCAGATGCATTCTGCGAGTCCCACTCGTCCAGCTGCAGCGGTATGCTTTTTACTGGGATTAGACACAGCTGAAAGCTTACTCCACTCAAAACAACAAAAACAAAATAACTCACTGACTTACCTACGCTAAATGAACGTTTTGGCGGCGCGTAAGTCCAATACATTACCCATACCATGACTAATAGTGGCACTGTAAAACTGATTTTTAAACGTCTGCTGGCAATCATTGTGAAAAGAAAGCTTCCATTCAATGCAGTACGAAAAGTTTTTGTGAACAATTTTAATGCATGCCATGTATAAGGCGCCAAAAGTAGGTAGTAAGTAAGCATTCTCCGTTGGGTATAGGCCTCGATTTCATCACTTTTCAAACGGCCTCGATCACTATAAACAGCTCTCTTCCTGCCCAGCGGTGCTCGTATTGGTGCGTGGGGTTCAATTATGGATCCTGGGATTAACTAATGTACGTTTTATTGCTGTTTAAATGCTATATTCATCTGTAATTGTCCGACTCTTTTCACTCTACCACTTCGCTTTCTGGCTCAAATCTCCCGCTCTCACTTACACTTGACCCCTATCACGCCCTCACTTCTCACCTTCGTCCTCTCCCTACCTCGCTCTACCGCTCTCTCTAGCTCGCTCTACCACTCTCTACGCCTCTCGCTCCGCGACTCCTGTCTCGCAACTCCCGCTCTACGCTCGCCCGGAGGTTCGCTAGCGGTTCGCCTCGCGAACCGCTACAGTATTACATCAACCATTATTACCGCGGCTGTCTATACCTAGCCATATATGTCCCTAACTTTGGAAGTGGTCTCTGTACTTAAATCAAATATCATATAGGCTACACTACAGTGAGGTAGGCCTGTGTGAGCGTCAGTGCGTAGCAAAACTCAAAACTCCGCGGCCATTAATTGTATTATATTGGCCAAAACTTGGCGCGCTTTTCGAATCACAAATTTTTTCCCCTTCAGGTCGTTACAAAGGTAGGATATTCAGAATACCCCTTCAGAATATTCGCCTCCCCCAGTCCAGCAAACGAAATACGCAAGGAGCATTTAGAACACGTACTCCTTGGAATGGACAATTACGAATGCTTCTAAATTTTACGGGATTTTTCTTCATCCAACACCATCTAGGATGGCTACCTCGTACTGAAAGCAATTTGTCTTGGCGCTGAATTACTGTTTATATAGGAATCAAAACAGCGGTAGATATTAAAGTTTAATAAACCTATAATAGTGTTTCACCTGTGAAAAAAAAGTTACAAATGGATCTTGGTCAGCTTGCATGTCTATATACTCCTACCGTTGCCTCCGGTGCGGAGAATAACATTAATGGACATGACAAAGAAGCAAATAAAGTTTCTGCTAGACTTGATCCCAAATCTTTGGATTTTGTCCGAGCCTTTCTTCATTATCGCCATCCAGACAAGAAGAGCGTCGATGATGCCCTTCGCCGAGTAATTTGCCTCCACTTATCGCCGTATTTCATCATACTAAAGACGCTTTTCATTGCAGTCGTTTCCCTTGTATAAGCACAAACCTCCTAAACACAAGAAAAAAGGCCAACAAAAACACAAACGGCAACAGTTGACCGGAGCGGACAAAAAGAGACTGGGTTTGAACAAGGTTCCAAAAAAGGGTGTTAAATACGCCGACTTTCTGCCCATTCACGCACTCTGGCTTGGCTACATCAAAGAACTAACCGACTTAGAATCGCTCAAGTATAAAAAACTGCATGAAGAATTCAGAAATGATTCAAGTTTTTTTTCTGTCCTTAGCATAAACGCCTTGTCAAGCAATATGGACCAGTTTTATAACAGCCTCTCTAAAGCAGACTATCTAGGCTGTCTTATAACAGTGGTCCAATCGAAATGTTCGTCCTATATTGGATTAACGGGCATTGTAATCTTGGAAACTAAAAATACGCTTCAGATTGTTACCAAGGAAGATGCTGTCAAAGGTAAACATGACTTATAACTTCTTCCTAAGATTTTTCCTGAAACCATTTTTCTATTTTTAGTGGTACCTAAACAGCACAGCATTTTCTCTTTTCGCTTGGATCAACTCACAATTAAAATCTATGGCAATCATTTCAATACACGACCAACTGAAAGGGCTGCTCGTAAATTTAAAAGTAAGACTACCATTGAACTGTGATTGTTAAGAAAATACAAGTTACGATAAGTTGCTCTACTCGTCTAAAACTGTATTCTTACGTTTCTACAACCTTAACGTGGGGTAGACGTGAAAACAGTCCCGGATTTTCCCCAAGTTTTTTTAAACAGCCAAAACGCGGACACTTTGGGAAGAGGGGGGAGTAGGGAAATTGAAATTTGACACGCGACGCTGAACAGGACTTGCTTTGTTCTTTACAAAAAATGCATAGTTTATAGACTAGGGCGCTATTTGGTAAAAGTTTCGTGAAGTTTTGAACCAGGGGAAAAGAGAAGGATAGAAAGGTAGAGGTTCGTATTCGTTTTTCCGTACGGAACTTTCCAAGCTAAAAGATCCGGAAAAGACGGGCAATATTGAGAAAGAGACAAGATTTTAGGAAGTACAAAGAATGAGAGGCTTTGCAAAGTTTTTTTTGTTTTTTTTAAGCCATAAGTTTCAATCCTTCCCACATTCATAGACAACATTTGGCTCCTAGTATACTTTCAGCGCGACAAATCTATAACGTCAGGAAAGAGTATAACTGCCATACCAACGTACCCCTACCTGAGTGAAAAGTACGGTCATTAAAACAATAGAACAGATCTTGGGTCAAAGTCTAAAAAGACTACAAAATTCTGTTGGCAAAAAATGAGATGCCTAAGAACTGACCGTGCAAATACTGCACGGGTCAGTTCTTAAAACGCCTGGCGTCTAGCAATGCACGAGACTCTTGTCCCTTTGCTACTCGAGGTAAACATTGACTCGTCTTAATCCCTTTTCATTTGATCAATGCAGCGGGTTTAAAAACTAACGTAAACTAACTCTGATAAAATAGATAAATTATAGCTTTCAAAAACATTCGTCAACGTCAGATGGGGGTCATGAGAATCCTGGTGTGAAATTGCCAGTTGAAGCAATAGAGATTAGCTGTAAACTTTAGTTTTGGCATACGTTAAACCACCCATGAAGCTGGGACCCAAAGTGGTTGTGTTTCAATGCGATGCACAGCTGCCAATAACTGTTCGAAGGCTTCGGACAGATCGCCATTGACAATGGTTTCGTCAAACCAATGTCCATATAAAAACTCGATACGCTCTGCACTCGTGATAACATCTCGGTATTCGTCATCCTACACGTAAGAAATTGAAATATTACAAAAACAGAACTAATAATCGAGTTGGAGTGAACTAAATATCGATTTGTTCACAATTACCGTGAAACCGCGGGAATTATTTTCGTCAAAAGTTGAACGAGCATAGGAAGCATTTCGCGTCTCTTTCAGCTCCTCAAACGGGGGAGGTTTAACGAATACGATATAGGGCTTTAAGACTGGGGTCCTTAACGCTTTAAGCGCCTACACAATGAAAATAATTGTTAAATACACACACTTAGATGTTTTATTTCACTTTAATGACATTGTTTACCTGGTAATGTGGGTTGAGAACGCAAACGAACCCAGAGTTAACAAAAGAAACCACGGAATCTATAGAAGTGCCATACAAGTTGCCTTTGTATTCGCCAAACTCGATAAATTTTCCATGGTTTATATCAGCTTCCATCTGTTCTCGCGTCATAAAATGGTAATCCAAACCATCAATTTCTCCAGCTTTCTTCGGACGGGATGTAACTTAAAAAAAGAGCAACATTCAAATTGCATTGCTGAAAAACAAATACATTAGAAGGCGAGCCTTACATGGAATGGTTGTTTTGAACTTGTCAGGATCCATGGCAATTAACCTTCGTTTGAGTTCATTGCGACCCACAGCGGGTGGACCGATTAAGACAATGGGGCGGGGCAAACCCGGACGAGGATACAGCCTTGCTACTTCTTCATAGGTGGCAATGTCTTCGCGATCGAAATCATCTTGCTCTGCCATGGTATAGAGGATTTTTTTAGTGCGCTGCCCCGTGTGTGGCAATGCACAAGGCGAGTGGGAAGGGGAATTGGGGCAAGGATTTAACGAGGAGCACAAAGCTAGGAAATTGTTTGATATTAATGGGCAAATTCGGTCATGAACATAATCAACATCGCAAACCAAGAGGTATAGGGCAAAAAGCCTCGAAAACAAAACGAGCTTTAAGTCAGCAAAGTGCTCCCAAACCATTTTCTTAGCAAAACATGCTCAAAATGTTCCAAAATTACTGTTTTTTAAGAAAAAAGTTGAAAATAAATTCACAAAAACGAAAACTTACTTTCTTCTGTTTTGGCTTGCTGAGCTCTCTCGTAAATTATTCTACGCTCCTGTAAAGAACGGCTGGGAATCAAGCCTGCTCTCATGTTCGAATCGCCCTCCTTTCGCGCTTGCCACCTAAACAAGTAAAAAAATTGAAAAATATTCCCTGTTAAAGAAGACAATCGAAAATCTATACAATACCAATAAGGATCATCTTGATTGACGATGTGCAAAATATCCCCTTTTTGGAAATCCAAACCGGCTTCTTTGCAGGGAATATAACGATCCACAGCAGCTACAAAGTCGAAATGGGCGCGCACGCGGACCTTGCTTTCCCTTCCATAAAACTTACTGTCGGCGGGCACCAGTTTGAACACAATAGTACCTTCTGCCGCTTGCTAATGATTTAATACAAAAAAAATAAAGGCGTGTCACCAAATGAAAGCTAAGGCTCGCACGAAAAAAACTTGATTAATTATTCATTTTTTTACCAGAATTTTCAGCACGTCTCCTGGGGTTTTCCCCTCCACCAGAATGCCATTTACTTCGATTACTTGATCGCCAGGATGGATTAAACCAGATCTGTCGGCGGCACCCCCATGCATGACTCGCGCAATAATGATTTTTCCTGTGTTATCGTCGCTTTTGATGGTCGCACCCTGAAAAGGTCACAAGATTCATGAGAGCTCGTGGAAAGCTTTGAAGAAGTTGAACAGGCAGTAAGATTAGAAACGGGGATCTACTATACCAACACCAAATACAACACCGAACTTACCACAATAGGTTCAGCACCCATAGTATTTCCCTTGTTAGCCATTTTAAGAAATTTAGAGTTTTGGTTTAGTTGGTCCAACGACCAGACAAATAGATAGCTTAGGTGGTATTAACCAAAGTGAAAAATCGTAGATGCTTACCAATGGTTCGTTGCTTTTGACCAGTTGAACGATTTTAATGGTTTCTTCATCTTCGTCGACTTCTACGGGAATTTCCGGCAATTTGGGCACAAAATCCTTTTGGGCAACGGCGTCATGAACAGCTAATAGAGACTATGAAGATAAAATTTGCAAATTTAGGGAAAAAACGCTTACATAATTAAGTTTTTTTTTCTTTTTTGTACTTGTAAAAAAGGATCCTGAAGCTTATTCAAAAGAAGCTGAGCGTCTTTGTTTCCGGATTTTCGAATAAAACTAGGCAGCCCATCTAGCAATTCTTCCAAAACTTGGCAAGCATTAGACAGCGTGGGTAGCAGTTCTTCCAAATTGGCAGTGGGCTTTGCGTTTAAAGATGAAGAAAATTCAGCCTCTTTCCCTGCTGCAACGTTTAAAATCTTGTCATGGACATGGACCAGAGCACTGAGTTCCTTGGAACCTAATACTGAGCGCAGGAATGCTAGATCTTCTTCAGAAACCGAAAACTGCTCTCCTTTGGTTTGTAAAGTGGACAGAAGACGTACCAGTGCTAGAAGTGAAAAGGGAATTAATTTATTTTTAATTATTTCGTTCACACAAATCTAGCTTTTCATTACTAAGCTCACTAAACTCACCTGCATCCCCATTTCCGTTCATTACTGAAGACGCCATTTCAACCTTTACATTTCTTCGCACGAAAGTTCACTATAATACACTGGCAGAGATTCGTCGGAATTTCCCCAAAACTTGTCCTCTGACCCTGAATAATGAGGTATGGTAGTCAACAAAAATATGGCAATGTCTCTGATTTTCTTCCAAATTATGTAAACGAACTTAAACGACGAATAATACTCTCAAATATTACTTATTTCTGTTTACGTTAACGATCACCAAGAGTTCCTCGAGCGGAAACAGCTACTTGAGGCATAATTTACATATTACGTAAGTCTGGCAACTCCGGCAAAGGGGCGGTCGTCAAATCCCAGGTTTGACAACGTAAGGATTAAAGTGGCACCGAAATAGTGAAAAAAAATACCGGGATCGCCGTCGCAAGATGGATTTGGTGCAGCAGGTAATAAGCAAACTTTTTTTCAAATTAAAGTTCTGGCACTTAGTCTTATTGTATTATTGAAAAAATTAGGGCTTGTGGCGGATTCCTGGCATGATAGCCTGGCTATGGATTACAGTGGGAATGTTGGCCTCGTCTAGTTTGGGTTTTTATATTCCAGGCGTAGCTCCCGTGGAATTTAGGAAAGGGGATACCATTGATGTCAAAGCGATTAAGTTAACAAGCACACATACGCAGCTGCCATATGCGTACTATACCTTACCGTTCTGCAGACCCAAAAACAACAAATTCGAATACAAGTCCGAGAACTTGGGTATAATTAATATATATATATATACAGCTTTGCCTTTTTCCCTCTTTTTTTCCCATCGTATCTGTATCAAAGAGCTAAAAACTGATGGGGCTTCTTTCAGGCGAAGTACTTAGAGGAGACAGGATTGTAAATACGCCGTACGAGGTCCATATGCTCGATAATATCGACTGTCGTCTTTTATGCCACAGCCCTAATCAACCGATGGTCTGGACAGATGTTTTATCTAAGGACGTTATCAACAGGATCGAACATGAATATTTTGTTCACCTGTGAGTATATACCGTCTCCGTAAACGAATTAAAAAACAAGGAAGTTAAATGAATGTTCATTAGGTTGGTAGACAATTTACCTAGTGCCACTCGCATTGTGTCGAGAGAAACGGGCGATGTACAATACGAGCATGGATACCGGTTAGGTTTCCTGCACGACGGCAACCGAGTTGCTATTAACAATCACTTAAAACTAGTCCTCCATTACCATAGTGAAGACAAGTAAGAATACGAACTTAAGATTTGCGAGTTAAGTTGAAATACTTTGTAATCTCAAATCGTCTAGTGAAAATTACCGCGTTGTTGGCTTTGAAGTTGAAACCCACAGCGTGGACATGAAGGACCTTAAGTTTGATAACGGCAAATGCCTCATTCCAGAGTCATACCACCCTCAAGATGTACAGCAACAAGGACAAACCCAATTATATTTCACCTATTCCGTGGAATGGCGTCAGTCCAATGTTCGCTGGGCCTCACGATGGGATTCCTACTTAGCCATGAGCGACGTGCAGATTCATTGGTTCTCCATCATTAATTCCCTAATCGTAGTCTTCTTCCTGTCTGGTATGGATTCTCCGCCGAACATTCTCGCTCATCTTACCTAATTTATTTTATTAGGTATTTTGACTATGATCATTATCCGCACGCTGAGACGAGATATTGCTCGCTACAACGCTGGCGACGATGCGCTGGATGACACTTTGGAGGAAAGTGGCTGGAAACTAGTGCACGGGGATGTTTTCCGTCCTCCTAGACGCAATGCACTTTTCGCGGCTATTGTTGGAAGTGGCATTCAGATCTTTTGCATGGCGCTCATCACGCTCTGTAAGTTAAGCCAAACCGCTTACGCTTCCGTTTTAGTAACGTTTTTCTACTAGTCTTCGCCATGCTTGGCATGCTGTCGCCAGCATCAAGAGGAGCACTAATGACCGTGGCTATCTTCTTGTACGTTTTTATGGGTGCGGTGGCTGGCTATCATTCAGGTCGGTTGTACCGTACGTTGAGAGGACAGAGATGGAAACGCGCAGCTCTCTTAGTAAGAGTCAATGGCTTTTGTTCGAAATTTAACCGACTCCTAAATTTAACTGACTATGTTAGACTGGCATGCTGTACCCAGGACTGGTATTGAGCATTTGCTTCTTTTTGAATTTCTTCATTTGGGGCAAGCATTCATCAGGAGCCGTGCCTTTTGTCACCATGGCATCTCTGTTGGCTTTGTGGCTAGGTATCTCGTTACCCTTGGTGATAGTAGGCTACTATTTTGGGTATCGTAAAACGCCTTATGAACACCCTGTGCGTACCAATCAAATTCCGCGCCAAGTTCCAGATCAGGTCTGGTACATGAACCCCGTCTTGTGGTAAGACGATAACTATTACTTTCACAGCTTTAAGATATTTATGTGGATTTATTGTTTCGCTCTAGTACGTTAATGGCTGGAGTATTGCCCTTTGGAGCCATGTTCATCGAACTTTTCTTCATTTTTACGGCCATTTGGGAGAACCAGTTTTATTACCTCTTTGGCTTCCTGTTCCTCGTCTTTATTATTCTTGTCATCTCCTGCTCCCAAATCTCCATCGTCATGGTGTACTTCCAGCTATGCGGCGAGGTAATTTTTGTTAAGAAAAATTTCTTTTGTAATTTCTTGAATTTAATTGCGACTGATTTGTGTATCTTGTTTTAAGGATTATCATTGGTGGTGGAGAAGCTTTGTGGTGTCTGGCGGCTCTGCGATCTACGTTTTTGGCTACGCGGTATTCTACTTCATCACGAAATTGGAAATCACTGAATTTATTCCAACGCTACTTTATTTTGGCTACACTACCATAATGGTGTTCACCTTTTGGCTGCTTACGGGAACGATTGGCTTCTATGCCGCTTACTTTTTCGTCCGAAAGATTTACGCTGCTGTCAAGATTGATTGATGTATCTTTATACTTTTGGGTCGTGTAGTGGAGAAAACAAACGCGAAATGTGTGCTGAAATCTCTGGCTTAGCAAATTGAGTGAACACTTTGGGGAAGAAAAGAAAAAAGCACGACACCCAGACCATGTATTAACGTTCGATGCTGTCTGCTATGATTTGTGAGCGCATGTAAATATTGTTGTTTGAAAGGCCATGCTTGAATGTCGGAAATAAAACTCCCTAAAACACACATCAAGCTTACAGACCTGGAACTAAAAGTCTAGACAAGCCCGACTGCCTACTTCCCTTCCCAGAGAACTCAGCGCTATTTATGAGCCTCTTATAACGGGAAAAATACGGGCACTAAACCAATCTTGGTTTATGCTAATAGCTCCGACCTTGCTTTTACCACGTGTAGGCTGTAAAACAAACCCAGACACATCTATATACGCTTAGCAATCAAAATTAAAAACCTTTATAAATGAGCATATTTGGTCTACACGTTCTCTGACTTTCTCTAGTTTTTGTAATTGTAACGCCCAAACCTCCCTGCAGAGAGAGTTACTTGTCTTCAATTTAACTTGGAAAAAATCACTAGTGACCACTGACCACGTGTCAACTGTTTCGGCTTACTGAAATGGAGCTTTTTCAAATTACGCCTCTCGCGGCAAGAGTTGGCGAAATCCGCCATTTTGAGTACATCTAAGTTAAGGTAAACAAACAACAACAAACTGTTTTCCGTGAATATTGGGTTTGTTTTGTGTCTTATAGATTTGTGTCTTTTTGTTTGTTTACCTGAGCTACTTGAAAAGCTGTAAGCAAAACCAAACTATTCACGGAAAACAGTTTGTTGCTGTTTGTTTACCTTAACTTAAATGTACTCAAAATGGCGGATTTCGCCAACTCTTGCCGCGAGAGGCGTTATTTGGCAAAAGCTCTGTAGACTACAGGAAACAAGTTAAGGGACTAGCTTTCCCCGTCTTGCTATAAAAGAAAACTGGAAGAGCTATTAAAGCACCCAACAGATGCTGAATTGGAATAGAAATTCAAAACTCAAAGAATAATAACGTCCGGCATTAAAATGCGGTCATATATTTATGTAAATTCTAAAAAGGGAATCACAAACATTCCACATATGCAACGGAAGAAAGTTCCACTCCCCAATACAGGAAAAACATAGGAAAAACATCCACTATACACCAAAGAAAATCCGATTTAATTACAGCTCTTACAAAAACAGCAAGCCAGGTACAGAACATGCTCCATATCGATCCTAACGACACCATTTTTCTTTACAAAAACTGGCCTATTCCGAAATTTTGAATTCCCACCTCGCACTACCTTATAAAGGTTAGGAAGATGCATTACAGGCCTATACACACAATGCTATTATACAACTTTCCAAAACATAAACCACCGGAGACTTTCTGCTTGCGTTTTTATTTTTTATTCTTTTTTCCCTTAACTTTCCTCCTTTCTACCCTGATGAAAATCCACTACACATTGAACTAGTGGCATTGGCCCCCTGGTCTGCATTCAAGGAAATGCACGTGGCCCAGTTTTGACAAGGTGAGAGAAAAAAACAAGAAAACGCTAGAATTGTTTGTCTATAGCACAGTTTGCATTAGTACCTTTACACGAATGACTAATTTCCCTCAGGAATCTAGGGATTTGTTTGCTATTGTACCGTCGTAATTGTACTTGTGTAGACAAGAGCTACCGTCTTTTCGATTGAAAGCTTCTTCTCTATTTCCTCTAACTGAGAGGATTTACGGCGAAAGATCATCGCTTCCTAGATTTGAATCGCAAAAAGAAACGCGCTCGCTATTAGCTTGTCTGGAGAGTATGGAATTCAAGGTGGAATTTCTTGACTGTTCTTGATCCACCTTGCAAGGTGACAACTGCTCCAGAAATCGAAAAGCAGCTATGGCTTCCTCTTCTTGTCGTCCAAAGTGCACGAACAAGCCCGGGTCAAGTATGGTAGGTCGCTCTGAAGCCAAACAACTGTATCCCATCCCTGCACATCCAAAACAAAAAGAGCTATTAGTATACTTCTAAATGCTCATCATCTCCATCAAAATTGCATTAAGTTAAAGCA
This sequence comes from Lepidurus arcticus, assembly GCA_003724045.1. Lineage (NCBI taxonomy): Eukaryota > Metazoa > Arthropoda > Branchiopoda > Notostraca > Triopsidae > Lepidurus > Lepidurus arcticus. Next base: position 13,544 of record RJJA01000583.1, on the reverse strand, counting down.
AAAGCCATGCCCCAAACAATCCCAAGTTCCTGCAGCACCCCATAACCGCAAAAGCCCCCCCAAAAGCAGCCTATTTAAAACTATATAGCAAATAAAAGTTTCGAGGTACGGTGCTGCAGTGTACCTTTTCTATGTTTGGAGGGCTAGGTCAAGAAGGAAGGTAAAAGGTAACAAATCATCGAAATGAATGTCACGGAAGTTTCGGTTGACCTGGTTTGCGTAAGCCATAGCCGTCCTCTTCCATGATATCTTTGCCGCTACAGCAAACACTATCTGGACTTCCGCTGCAACAGCTACAACAGGAACTCGAGCTGGAGACCAGCATAGCATCTAATAACGCAGCTCGGCACTACAAAACCCACCACAAAAAAAGAGAAATCAACTTTTAACGCCTCGTTTCAAGCTATAGTAGCCTAGGTAATTCAACACAGTATATGGTTACCATTTGTAATGAGTCTAGAGCTTTTGCCAAATTACGCCTCTCGTGGCAAGAGTTAGCGAAATCCGCCGTTTTGAGTACATTTAAGTTAAGGTAAACAAACAACAACAAACTGTTTTCCGTGAATATTGGTTTAGCTTTGTGTCTTTTTGTTTGTTTACCTGAGCTACTTGTAAAAGCTGTAAGCAAAACCTCTATACAACAGTTATTATTAAGAGACTATTATATTATGAATTAAATCAAATCCCCTACATATTATTTTATTGTAACTTTGTAATACTGAAATAAAGTTAGTTTTGACTAGAGTATGAGTAGAGTATTGACTAAAGTATTGAAAGAACTTATTTACCTGAGGATCTTGAGCGTTTTCTTGACCTCTTTGCAAATGAACCCAGCCAGTGGAAAAACCCGAGTGTTCCACATCTTCTTCATCATCATCCTCCACGTCTTCGTCTTCATCATTGGACCAATTGTCGTACTCTAAATTACCCTCAGGGTGACCACACAAGGCTCTGAGCTCTTGTAAGCAAACAGTTTGTGTGTTGGCTACTGCAATAGCCGCATCCTGGGATTGCCTCCGTTGGCAGTACCGTTGTTGTTCCGCGATGAATTGCAAAACTGACTGCAGAGCCACCTGCCGGTCGGGCGGCGGTGAGCTGGGCTCTTCAAAGTTGGCCAATTCTTCCGCTTTAAAGGCCGTCTCTGACACCGCTAACGACTTTAAGCTGGCCGCTAAGCTGCGCGAGCTTTCGAATTTAATTAAGCGATAAAAATCCCTCGTAAACTCCGTGTCAATAGGCTCGCCACTCTCCAAATCCTCCAAGTCGTTGACACTACTACACTTGGAGTGCTGCTGGAACAGTAACTCGCTCAGACAAGACAATCTCTTGGAAGCTTGTGAAAGGCCATCGCTGTCCGTGTTGGCCGTTTCGAGCGTCTGGAAATACGTGGCCGTGTTCCACAAACAATCGTGAGCATCTTCTTCCAACTCGAGGCTATTTTCCTGGATGGACGGCAAGGACGCGGTCAAATGAGCACTGCTGCGCTGAACTTCATGAGCGGGGGATTCCAAATCGGTTAAACTGGCAGTGACTTTGCGTTCAAAGTCTTCTGTGGACAAATGCAAGGTCCAATCCTCCATTTCCTCGTGTTTGTAATGGTAACTTCGTATCATAGAAGGGTTTTTATTGCATGCTTCATACGGATCTTCTTCCCATTCTGTACATTCCGTACGGGCTAAAGGATCCTCACTTTCCCCCTCCGAGGGAGTACTCCTGGAACTCTCGCTGCCTAATCGCGAATGCGCCTGCGTTCGGCGCAGAGGATGTCCAGCTGAGCCATTGTGCACTGCAGGGCTGGTTTTGGGTTTCAACTGTAATGTCATCCAGCGTACTTCCGCTGTAGGGTTGTCCATTAACCAAAACGTGGCTGGCTGCGGTTCTTTTTTCACAGGTTCTTTGTACAGCTCGGAGTCAGAGCAGCAACGCGTCAATAACGACCCGTCCGTCTCCATCCCCGCTTCGCGTTTACGACACGCATCAAAGTAAAAACTGTGCCGTTTCTGTTGATGCTGCTGGTGAGCCTTCAGCGCTCGCCCTGATTTACTACTCGCTTTCCCTCGTTTCACCCGCTTCAACAACTCCAATTCTACCTGGTCTTCTCGGACCTGATCCTGAGCTGTTCCTGGCGCAAAAACTTCTTCGGAAGACACGTGGGACCCCGCATCGTTCTCATCACTGACTTCCTTAACTTCTTCCAGCAAACCGGAGCTGAGCGTCGTTTCTTGTAAGGAAATGGACCGGTTTTTCACGCCTAGATGCGTGCTCATCAAAACAGGATCAGCTGAATTGGACGAGCCCGCTCCGTAAGCGTGACGGCGCTTAGCGACTGGCAACGAACGCGTTAACGTGATGGGTGCGAAGCGTCGCAACGTGGCAGGCGAAGACGAAGCGCTCGTTTCCAGGAAGGAAGACTCGGTGGAGGAACTGCAGGTACGGCATTCGGGTTGTACGTCACTCGACATGGTGGAATAGCCTTCGTCTTTGCTCGTCATTTCCCCTCCGCTGACGGGACTCTCGGCTTCGGCCAAAACTATCGACGAGTCGCTTTTATTAGCTTCCGCGAGTTGCAAATTGTCCTTCTTCTTGGCGACAGGCAAAAGGCGGGGTTGGGATGACGTGCTCATACTGGTCGCGCTGGCTTGAACCGGCGTTGAGGGGGATTCGCTGCCCAATTTCTGCTCCAAGACGTGCACAATGTCTTTGACAGACGGGGAAGGCGGCTCAACGCTCCCTGATTGACTGTCGTCGGACCGCAGCATCTCCTGCAGTGCGTCTTTGGGGTTCACACTATAGTTCAAATGCAGATTTAAGGTCGCGGGGCGTAACGTGGTTTCCACACTCTCGTCCCCGCTCAGGATCGGTAAGCTTTGCCGGTACAAGGGATTCGCGGATGGGGAGCAGGACTGCAAGGGCATGTGAAACAATCGGTTTTTGAGCAACGCAATGATTTCCTCGGCCCGGTTCTGGGGATTCGTTGGGGACGAGGCGGTCGTCGTTGTACTACTAGTATTGCTGCTGCTGCTGGACGGTTGGCAAGCTCGCAGAGACCAGTTGGCGTCCTGAGCTGCTATCGAAGGCGGGAAGTTTAAATCGGAGCTCGTGGAGCAGACGGAATGGCGCCAAGCCGGCGAGGAAGGATCAGACCGCGATTGGGGCACCACTCCAGTTACCAACTGGGCTAGAAGGGCTGGATCTACTCGACTCCCGGCTCGTAAGCTGTGACTTACGACCAGACTCAAAGCTGCGTTCTGGCTTTCCAAATCGGAGACTTGCACTCGAAGTCGTCTACACTCGGCTTGCAGGCTCTATACAATTTAGAAAAGTCATTGACGCAGGGCCCTCGAGCTCTTAACATGGTACAACTGCTCATAAATGCACAACTACGACAAAAAACTGGCTGTAATTTACAACAACAATTTTTTTTAAATTTGTTAAGGGTTTCAGTGAAATGACATACCACAATCCCTTTCCTGATGGCAACGAAAACACGTTTCTTCGAGATTTTTTTGTGTGAAAAGGGGTGATGCAGCTTAATTGAATGACGTCAAAAGTATTGTCTAGGGCAAAGTCGAGAACATGGTACTTAAAAACACGGTCCAAAGTGTGGAAAAACAGAACCACAAGATTTGTTCCACTGATAAACACGACAGTGAAAAGTTTCCTCATGCAAAGGTTTTGGTGCAACACGATACTAAACCAACTAATCCATCAATGTATCAATACCCCAGCCTAAGCAAAGGGGACAACATAAGCTCGTGTGATGGTTTAGGGCGATAAAAAAGACTTTTGCTAGCGTAAAAACAAAAGGCGACAGACTCGTTGACAGCCCTTTACTCGGCATCACTTGAATAAACGGGTTTGACGATGCATGCTGAAAAGTGTTTTCGACTGAAACGAAAGCACGCGGAAAGACGCAACGTTCTAGATAAAGGCGGGAGAGAAGAACCTCCAAGCTACAGAAAGAACGTTATGCTTGTCCTCATACTTATAGTTTACCTATTGCTTTAAAGCCACGGTGTACTGCAAGTAGATGATCTGTTTTTCATCACAAGATTGCACTGATTTTTAATATATAATATGCCACAGGTTCTCCAGTTCAGAACCCAGAGATAAACATTACATCTAGTGTGTATTATTGTTGACACGTTCAGCGAAAAAGAATGACAAAAGGCTGTCACTCGAGTTGAAAATTGGTAGTTGGATTGGAAATGCATTAGGTTAGGTTAGCTGAAAAAAGAAAAATTCACTGTTCGAAACTGACACAACAGTGTCAGGTCATTTAAAAAAGAACTTTTCAATTATATCGCTAAATTTCTTTAAAATGTTTGTTTCAAGTTGCACAATTCTCACGATAGAGGTATGACATCAGTGCCATCTTTTGACGAAAATATCCACTACTTGCACTAGACCAGGCCTTAACTTTGTAGCGTGAAGAAGACTTTGGGCCGTGGTTTTACCCCTTTAAGTTAACTGCACAACGTTATATTACCTTCTGTGCTAATAACGCTTGGACCACGTTCGATGCCACGTCATCCAAACACCGTTCGTACTGAATTCGCTGCTGCTCCAACTGACTTTCTAAGGCCGTCACGTGATCCGCTTGCAATCTCAGCGAACGAGCATCAGCTTCGGCGAGTTGACGTCGCAACGTGGTATTTTCGCTTTCCAATTCTTTAATCCGTTGCTCGGCTTCTGACAAACGGGTCTGGCAATTGATACAAGCAACAACAACATAAAAGAAACAAAAAAAAGAAACAAAAAATTAGTACAACATCCCCAATCGAGAATCTGGTATGCAAACTTGGATCACGCGTCACACGCAATCTCGCGTGTGCCATTCTATGGAAACCCCCATAACCCTTTTTGTGACTCATCCTCATCACCGACCAACCTGGTTTTTTCTTTCTCTCTCTCTCTCTCCACGTCTATCTCTCTCTTGTCTGTAATAAACCTTGAAATTCAATTGGCTTGCCTTCATCTTTACCATACACTACTTGTATGTTATGCTAAAATCGTCCCAATTGGATTCGATAGTTGAAAAGTAACACGAAAAGGGCTGTTTTAACGTTCAAGGTTTTATAGGGTTCCCCCGAAATTTTCTTTTTTTCTTTTTTTTTCTTTTCAGAACGACAACGGCAATACCCTCAAACTCTTTTATCATACATAACAAGTCCTCTTGGGCTGCTTTATATCTAAACCTAGCAGTCAGGAAAGCACGTCCATAAATCAATAATGTGGTGCTGTCTGGCGTTACTCTAAGGAAAAGCTTCCTTGATAATCTGCCTAATTAAACAACACTTCCTCTTCCCCTCGCAATAATTCTACTCAACTCGCCATTAAATTCCCTCCAGATCCTTTTCGACTCGTAGGGCTGGCTCGCTGCAAAAGCTCTTCCTCGACTACACATTTCCTCTGTTTCTCTTTATCTTTATTTTTTCTATGTTTATTTTTTTATTTTCTTAGGCGTCCAAAAAAGGAAGGGGAGGGGGGTTTCAGTTTGCCGTAAGCTGCGATATTATGGCTCATCTCGTGCAAGCACTTGCGTCTTCAAGACATCTCCGTACTTCCCCATAATGGTACTGGTATATACGCGCAAAGCAAGGAGAGGAGGGGGGACACGAGTTTATGACGGCATAATTAGCACCTAAAACTCGTTTTTGTGGCAGCTTGGGTGGTATAGTCTTCTCCATACGGTGGTATTACAATCCATCATAAAACGTAGACTATATACTACTGCTCTCAAAGATACTTGAGCTATAGGAAAAACCTTTCTATCTCTTTTTCTTCCTTCACTTTCTTTTCTTTTTTACCTCCCTGGCATTCCTCCACTCACATCCATCGCGACATTAAAGAACAAAAAACGAAGTGTTAGGAGGTGGGAAGGGATTCAAGATTTCAAGTATCCGCGAAAATCCCTATTCGATACAAAAAGTATAGACTATTTTTATAAAAAATGATGGGAAAAAAGGAAGATAATTAAGAAAAGGTAATACTCCCGCATTGGTGTGAATCTTTGACAAGTACAGTAAATATCGCTTACTGTTATTGTGATCACGTCTGTCTAGTGAATATTGATCTATTAAGCGGAGATTCTAATAACCGAAAATCGGCTACTGGCTTGTGTAAATCACAATACGTACGTAATGTATCCCCGAGTCAAAAATGACACTAGTGTGTCACTAGCCAACAATGAATTTGTCTTTTTTCAGCTAGTGGACTGAAAGAAAGAGCAAGTTTTAACGACTCTCTTCAACGAAAGTTGATGAGAATCGTTAACCTAATGTAACCTATAACCTAACCTATCCTAACCTAAACTAATGCATTTCCAAGCCAACTACCACTTTTGAACTCATGACACCCGTTTGTCATTCGTTTTCCGAGAACGTTTTGAAATAATAATACACACTAATGTCACTTTTATCTCGGAGTTCCGAAACTGGAGAACGTGTTGGTAAACCAAAACAACAAAGCATCGCCATCTTTTGGACACCTTCCCACACGTTCTTTTTTTCCAGATTCACTACACCCGTGTTAATTTCCTAACGATTTTTCAACAATTTCGGTAGAGATGATTGAGGAATTCCTAACTTAACGGCCGTTTCCCTTCGTGGCAAATCGCGTTGAACTTATCCCAAGTTTCAATGAGCCGCAACTTCTCTTTTTACATTTAAATTTCAATCAACTCTTTTTCTTGTTCGCCGCCAAGATTGTTTCGAAATAGGTTCTAATGTCCAAAAGTGTGATTCTAATAGCATACTAAAATGCTATGAATTTTACCGTTTTGAATCGGTCCTTTAAGATTTGATTCCATAAAGCGTCTGATTCTATAAACAGTGATCACAATAAGCTGCACCTACTATTTTTTATTCTTTTTATTTCCATGATATTTTCTTGCTGTTCTACTCCCCATAAACGCTTCGTTTTCCGGCAAAGCTACAAGATTCGTGGCGTTGTACTCGTAAAACTCCAAGCGTAAGACGACCTCTTCCTTCAGGGTACCCAATCTGAAAGTTCCCTCTCTGCACTGTCTTTTACCGTTTTTCTTTTACCGTCCACATGAAACAAAGCAACGATTTCCTCCATATCTGACAAGCATACATAACTTTTTCTGGAAACCGTTTTTCCACTTTTTTTTTACAGTTTAGCCAATATAATGTGACTTCGTCGCCTTACTTGTCCCACACTGTCTGACTTATGGCGTCAATAAAAATAAAATAAAAAAACAAGTCGTGACAAACACGACGGTGAAACAAGTAAGCATGTCCAGGAGAAAAATCAATCTAAACAGAAAAAAACTTACTTCATATTCCTTTAAAAGGCGCTGGTTAGAAGGTGACTTGTCTTCTTTAGCAGGGATTCTATCCGGAATGGTGTCCTCGACTAAGCCACGGCCAAGGCCGACTTCCGGGTTCATTTCCACGCCAGGAACTGGTCCTGATACAGGTACCTGCGTCAAAAGTAACAGGGAAACCAAGCTATCAAATTTCCGTTACAAGTCTCGCGTGTCAATTACCCTGTCGCTTCCCATCAATAGCAAGACACTTGTCAATTATTTACCCCCTCGGTATACAACTTCACAAGTGTCTACCAAAAATTTCCTTCGTCGTCCATTTCGGGCGACCCAGGCCTCCGACATGTGTAATCAGTCTCCCCCCACTTCCCACTAGTAGTTTCCCTTGTGTCACTAGTTGCAGCTCTTGGAGGCCTAGCCGCACACATCACCCATAATGGTTCATTTCCTCTAACTTAATTAATAGACTATCCCCAACCCTACTGCAACTCCCTCCGCCCAACTGCCTCCTCCAGAGTAAAAGATCAAAAATAATAAAAATAAAATAAAAATTACAATTTTTTTCTATACCTTGTTTCAAATAGGGATACTTTGTGGATACTTGAACCCCTCTTATTTTTTTTGCGTTAAAAAAATTATTCTATCCAGTTTTTGTTTCAAATAGGGATATTTTCTGAATACTTGAACCCCCCACACTCTCCTTTTTTTTGCGTTCTAAAAAAAATGTGTGTTCAAGTAACAACTTCATCAGCACCCCGCTGGTTGAGGCAGCTCCTTTTGTCTACAACCATCTCCATTTTTACATTCTACCTGAGCCTCTTGGGGAAGAGATGGTTCGGATAAGATATCAAGACTCAACCTTTATGCATTTATGCAAGATTCGACAGCGAGATGCTTAAAGAAGGAAAATAGAGAAGCCTATATTATGCTCCAAACTACACGACTCGCTTACATTCCATTGTTGCCAAACCCAAAAGCAAGTCTGTGAGAAAACCCGCATGGGATCCGACATCACTAACAGCTTCAGCTTTGGGTCACATTTCTTTTCTTTGATAAACGTTCCTGGGAAGTCGCGAGCCTTTAGCCCCCTCCCCATGCAGTCACAAACACACAGGGAAGGGGACGATTTGGGTGAAGAGATCGGAATCGTGTTCCTTTTGCGGTATAAGAACAGCGCACGATGAGCCAAGAATAAAGGCAATCAATATCCTTTACCAACATCCCTTTAGTCTTATTTGCATACACGACTCCTTCCCATCCCTCCCTTTTAGTCCAATTATGTTCTGCGGTTGTCCTGTTAGCTTATCTCCTTTATTTTCGAAAGGGAATAAACACAGACGGAAAGCTGTTTTTTCGTGTGTGTGTTTTTTCCATTTTTTTATGTATCTGTTCGTTTTTAGCCTCTCAGCATTTCCGTCAGTTAATATAACCAAATCGCTGTCACAGACTGCCATAGATTACGTCTTGATAGGTACAAACAGAAAAAGGAAAGATAAAAATGAAAAAAAAATCTCCTTTTCAATTTCTCGCACCGTGCAGCGTCTTAAAGATGCCTGGGAAACCTCTCAGATGATTTGTGGTCGTGGTCGATATCAAAGTGGGAGTGCATTCAAGCCATTCAAGCTCACATACTAAGCAACTTATCTATCGTTGAGACAGAAAAGGGAAGACGGAGAGGATCTCACTCACTTTTTCTCCTTTTGGCCCCCCCCTTGTTCCATTTCCTTCTTTTTTTCTCTCAGACATTTTACCGTATTTTTTCGCTTGGGTTAACTTTGGCGTCTTTCGGCACCGTCAGCGTCCTGTGCCATATCTCGCAGCTTCCATCAATGTCCATCATCGTGGAATTTTCCTCTTTTATCTGGTTCAATACACTCCGCTTATCGGCTGCGAGCTTTCTGGCATTCTGCATGGGGACCTTTTTCTCTTTTTTCCCACTGTAATTATTTGCTGGCTAAGCTTTCATAGACACATCGTAATTTCCCCTCGCTCTGCACTCTCCCTGCCGCCCTTCTAGGACCCTACCCCGTCTCTTCTTCTTCTCTTTTATGTATTTTTTTTCATATGCAAATCATCGCACGTGCATTAAGTAACCGCGCCTGCCGCAGCAGTTTCAGCCCCCCAGAATGGACGAAATTCATGCATCCCGCGTTCGTTTGCATGACAATTGACAATGGAAAACCTTGGCCATAATAGCACCCCATGTTGCGCACAAGTGCAGTTGCGAAGCTGCGCCGCCTTTCCCAGGTTCTTTCCGGGCCAGCACATCCGTTTAAGCTGCTAAAGTAACCGGAAGTAGGTGCTTTTAAAAACCTTCCCTCAAAAGTACAAAAAAGCACTAAACCATGCAAGTATTGCCAACTTTGAGACAGCTAGGAAGAATCATGTTCCTAATTACGAAACGAGAACCATTCCAAGCCACATAAAAGTTGGCACAGCGGATGGTGTTAAACTCGCTCGAACCAATTGGCGAAAATCGTGGAAAAACACTCCTCTTCCCAAGCTCATAAACTAACCTGAAATATCCTTAACAAAAGTTCACACAAGCCTTCGCTGACGGCAACACAGGAGGCGGGAAAATGTCAAAAATGTTACAGGTAATGTTATTGGAAGAATTTCAGCTGGAACCCCCAAATCATTTTTGATGGATCAATAAACGAAAAATGTACGGATACTTTATAGTCTTACTAAATTTAAGGACGACGCAATTTGTTTACAAAATGTCTGGATTCAAAAGTTTTCAAGTTTTCGGTTTGTTTTCGTAAGTTATTAGCATGTAAACATTGGGTCATTGGGTGACGTCACGTGTCACAGCTTGGCTTTTCGGGACCTAGACTTAAGAACTACAAACCACAAACCTAAACCTAACCTAGTCCTTATGTCTAGTCGTCCTTGTGTCGTGTTGTCCGTATGTCGTGTCGTCCTAGGTCATGTCGTCCTAAGTCATGTCGTCCGTATGTCGTGTCGCCGTATGTTGTGTCGTCCATATGTCGTGTCGTCCTTATGCCTAGTCGTCCTTGTGTCGTGTCGTCCGTATGTCGTGTCGCCCGTACGTCGTGTCGCCGTATGTCGTGTCGCCGTATGTTGTGTCGTCCATATGTCGTGTCGTCCGTATGTCGTGTCGTCCTAGGT